>OY728158.1:740650690-740892326 GCA_963277665.1 Viscum album | reverse complement strand
ATAGCATTCCAATTGGAAAACTAACCCTGACCTGATCACCCAATTCATATCACTATTTTCATCACTCTCTTCATCAATTCGTGTTCAGTATTTATTTTATTACTTTATTTTTAAAATCCAGAAATTTCATAAACAACCTCCACTTCTTTCTCTAATTTAAAGTGACAAACATGATTGTTGTGCACTCATATCTAGAGAAAACCTTGGTTCACCACTTTACTACATTTTTAACTTAGAAAATAATTGTTTTTTTCTCCACCCCATGATAGGAATGTGTCATTAAGAAACATAGATCATTGATATAACTTTTCACTGGTCATTTGATAATTTAAGATCATCACATGTTAACCTGTGATTCCACTTCTTCTAAAACTATATCTTCTGGAACTTCTAATTTCGAAACACCTCCTTTTAGAGATTTTGATTGAGCTTTCCCTATTCTTAATATTTCTGATATATCTTTTACTATTTTAACTTATAAACTTTATCCACTAACATTTTAACTTTATTATGTTAGATTAATATACATATAAACATTTTGAAATATGTGATCCTCCATATCCACCTTTTAGATCAACTTGAATTATATTTGAATCTTCATTCAACACTTCCTTCAACTTCAAGTTATTATCTTTCCACAAAATCTTCCCATTGAAGATTACATTCCAACTTTTGAAATATTTTTTATTTTCATCATCCCTAAGTTGAAAAACAAATTATTTATCTCTATATCCTATGAAGAAGCATTATTGAGATTTAGATTCAATATTTTATCAATATTTGTAATTTGAATTCTTGTAGGATATACTTTTGAAAAATCTAAGGTTTTCACTTCCAAAACTTTTCCTGAACAAAGTTTTTTTGGTAATGTCTATCCAATTGGTGTCTAAGGTATTATATTGATTAAGTAATTTATTATTCCTCCTCCTACCTATAAAAACTACTTTGGCATTCTAGAATTTAGCAACACAGTCCTTATCATTTCCATAAAAATATGATTTATTTGCTCAGTAACACCATTTTTTCAGGTGTTACTAGAATAGTCTTATCATACCAAATTCCTCTTTTATTATAGTTAGTCTAGAAAATACTTTAGGTAAACTCACCACCATTATCTAACCCCAAAAAATTTAATGTGATTCTGGTTTCTCTTTCCACCGTAGCCTTTTATTGAACAAATATTCCAAACACTTCACTTTTATATTTCATAAAGTAAACCCATACTTTTCTTGTAGAATCATCAATCAAGTTAACTAATCACCTAAAATTTATATAATAATAAATTAGGGTAGGTCCCCAAATATCTGTATAAATCATCTATAGTTTTCTATAATTAGGTGTCCTTACATAAATATTGAAATATTTATTTTGTTGCTTCTCAAGTATAAAACTCTCACACCTTCCGAAGTTTGACTAATATAACTTCAGTATGTTGTTTTCCGTTAAAATATTCATACCTTTATCACTAAGGTTCCCAAAACAATTATGCCAAAATTTTGAACTTTTGAAAGATTTCATTCTTGAAAGTGTAGCTCCCACTACCCTTCTATTTAGATATAGTGACCCAACTTTTACACCTCTGGCTATGATAAGATCACCTTGAGTAATATTTCATACTCCTTCCGCATAGTTCATTCTAAAACCTACTTCATCCAGATGATCCCCTAAAATTAGGTTCTTCCAAAGTCCTAGAAAATATCGAACTTCCTTTAGTATAAGAAAACTATCATTATTCAAATAAAATTTAACTTCTCCTTTTCTACTAATGTTAATATATTCATCATCGGTAATATGAACTCTACCAAAATTTATAGATACATAATTTGATATGCATCCTTTTTCTCCTATAGAATGGAATGGAGCTCTAAAGTCAATGATCCATGATTCCATTTGTGTAGAGACATTTGAAAGTAGATTCAAACTAATTTAAAATTCCAAACTCATATCTTCGTAAGAAGTAATTATAGAATTTATCTTCCTATCATGATAATCTTTCTTGAGGTAACCTCTCTTTCTATAGTGCCAAAAAATAGGCTCACTTATGGAAGACTTTCCTATACTTATTTCCCTTGATTTACTCTTTGATAGATTCTGATTCTTTTTATGAGGTGATCATCTCTTTCCTTTATTATTCAATAAGTAACTAGAAGATTTTTTACTCTCTTTCCTTTAGAGCTCCTCATTGATAATCAAGTTCCAAATATTAGCGAATTCCAAATCATTATTTCCACTTTAAATCCTCTAAGTTGTAACCATGGATTCTTTATACTATGGTAAGGATGATAAAAACAAAATCACCTAAACATAATCCATGAATAGAACCTTAAAAAACTCTAGAAAGCTCTGTATTATGTTGAAATAATTCAATATATCTAGTGAATATCTTCCTTTTGATAACCTCATTCTGAATAACCTTTTCATCAAGAAAACTTTTTCATTATTGTAGGTTTATCATACATATCTATTAGGTATGTCATCAAATATTATATATTTTTCTTCTCTAAAATGTTCAAATCCATATTCCAAACTCATGAAATTTGTATCAAGACAAGTTAAATCTAATCCATATTTTCCCATTCATATTTTCCATTGATTTTGGTTTGACACCCCTCAACAGAATCAACCGATCTTTTTGAATGAGATAATATTATATTTAAATTTTCCAAAAACTAAAATATTTTCCATTGAACCTATCAATTAAAACCTTTCCTTATTCCAATTTCTTCCTTCTAAAAAACTATGACTCCCAATAAAATTCAAAAAATGTTAGAGTAAAAGAATGTTACCTAAGAAACCAAGTGAACTTCCAACCCTTTTGATAACCTTCCATTTCATACCATTAAATAGAATCCCTTACAATTTTACTATCCTCCCAATATTCCACCAGATTAATTCATTCTGGAATCACTTGGTAGAATCCAATTTTTGAAGGAACTCTCTAAACTTAATGTTTCGAAACTTGGTAGAAACTATGTTCACCCAAATCATCGTACTAAGTTGTAGAAACACACTTCATCCTTGTTCACTCCAATAGATACAAACTATGTGCAATGTAAAGTAAATTTAGACAAGTGAAATAACACTTTGATTTTACTTGGTTTAGACTAATAGTCCACATCCATGGGAGAAACATTATCGCATTTAATTTCTCAAGAATAAATATTTAAAACTTAGCGACTAATGAGTCACTTGGATTACTAAAGAAAGTAATCAAAATTGTGTTCAACACACTGTAAAAACACATATGGCCCCACCCCCCTTTTATAGAGAGTAATATCTAGTTATCTAATAGTGATGGCCTCTAAAAAATGTGGGAGTACATCTATTCCATTTTTTCAACCACCAATTTATTGTAGAAATATTGAGTGTGACTGCCACCTCTAATAAACCAGAAAACACAACAAAATAAATACCCCGTATTCTAAAAGTACATGCTAAAAGTAATTTTGGAATGATAAATCCTACACTGAGAACATTCAAAATAACCCCTTCTAAACCACCTCCTTCTAGAATCCCTATTATGTAATGTTTAAGGAAACTATTTTTACTATCACAACCTCAATATTTTAAAGAACTTATGGAATCGATCCTTCTAATTTTCTCCTTACGGTAAACTGAAGTAGGCTTCTCATTCCCAAAAATTTATGTTCCAAAGTATCATCTTGGATATGACTATGTGGAAACTCTAAAAAGTGGTGTCATCTTCCCCCATGATACTTTATCACATCGGTCCATGATTTAAATTGGATGTTTCATAAACAATGCATCTGGTTTCAACTCAATGTCCTTGTTGTTGATCACATGCATGGGTTTGGGATCGTACCTATAAAGATGAGACACAAGTAACACGTTATGAATACCACAATACAGTGGAGGAATATACAAATAGTAAGCCACTATTATAATTTGATTGATGATTTCAAATAGTCCCACAAACCACAATGATAACTTCCCTTTCTTCTGCATTCATCGATTCCACAACTAAGGTGACACTCATAAGAAAACTTGATCACCCACCATAAACTCTAAATTCCATCTCCTCTAGCCAACATATGATCACTTCCTACTATGAGTAGTAATCATTCGATTCTGAATCAACTGGACCTAATTATAGGTCTCTTGTACCATACCTAACCCAAAAATAGTTGCCTCACATGCCTCATACCAACACAATGGTGAATGACATGGATGATCATAAAGAGACTCAAGTGATACCATTTGAATCGAATATTGGTAATTGTTATTGTAAGAAGAATATGCTAAGGCCATATGTTCATCCCATGCTCCACTAAAATCCAGGAAACACACTTGAAGCATATTATCCAAAATATATATTTTTCTCTCTAACTTCCCATCGATTTGTGGATAATACACCGTACTAAATTTCAATTGATCCCCCATTACCTATTTCAAGTATTTCTAAAACCGTGATGTTAAATTAGTGTTTGGGTCATATACTATGATCATAGAAACTCTATGTAGTTTTACGATCTATCACACATAGAGATTTCCCAAATCATCTACAAAAAGTGTTTCTCATATCAGAAAGAAATGTGCAACCTTCATCACCTAGTCAACCACAATCTATAAAATATATCGACCTATTAGGGTCCTAGGAAACCCTGTAACAAATTCCATAATCATATCATTCCATTTCCATATGGGAACTGGAAGAGGATGAAGTTGTCATGACCCCCTCCCCCCAAATGCATGCTTTTAATTTCATACAAATGAGAAACTACAAAAGAAACCACAAATATTAAAAGAAAATCATTGGTAGTGACCTCGAAGATAAAAAATATCCTAAAAGACTCCATGATCTAGTAATGACCATCATGATATCCAACTAGATAATTTGTAGTTGAAATTTTATTTATATATATGTGGGGTGAGCATAATAGGTATACTCAGTAGGATCCTCCCTAAAGCCTCTTGTGAAAAAGATAAAGAAAGCATACTAAAGCCCAATGAACAATAAGTGAAACTAACTCATCACCTAAAAAGGTATGCTAAGTTCAAAACCGCACCATGGATCTCTCACCAAGTATCACATATAAGAAATAATATAATATAATATCAAATGAAGGTACATAGCTACCACTTCCCCATTGGTTTGCTTCTCTTCCCCAATATTTCACGTCTTAAGCCATCTCTCTCAAAAAAAAGTTTTCCCAAAGAAACCTGGACAACTATATCATATCATGAATCCCATACATCACATCATATCATAACATACCATATATCTCGTGCATCACATCATCTAATTATCTCATTGATATCTCTAAACAACAATCAAGTAGTTTTTGGGAGCCACCATAGTATGTATGTCGTGTATTATACCTTAATCCATCAAAACCCATACACGCCATGCTTATAATAATCCTTAAAATACTATATCTATAGATACATGTGTTTGAAATAACTATAATCCATTATATAATTCTATACACATATATGGTAAAGATAACCATCATGTATACTAGTACATAATACCACCAGGAGAAGAGAGAAGGGCAAGAGGGGGTAGTTACCCATCTGTTCCTCACCAACCTGAAAGCTGTGGAAAATACCCTCTTGTAGTCCAATAGGTGGCGGTCTCCCAACTGACATGGGTGGGGTAGAATATGAAATCACATAACATACAGAATATAAATATCTTACAACCACACTATGGGAAACAACTTAGTCTTAGGATTAACTACAACTATAATCGCTTGAATGCCTGGCTTCCACTACTAAGAACTTGATATCCTATAGGCACACAAGCATTGAAAGAAACCATTAATTAATGTTATACCATATCCACTTTACATTAATTATCAATAATGGTCTATGCTCTCTAATAATAATCCATCTGATCCCATAGTTCTTTAAGAGTCATTATCATTATCCAACATTCCATTAATCCAACAACCCAATAGGTTAAAATATTTATGATTCATTATCATTCAATAATTCCAAGTACTCTAGTACTCATCCAAATATACCATAAATAGATGCACAAACCATTCAAAACCAGTTGTTTCAATCGTGGGTAAAGGAATATAGAAACAATACACCAACCCATCCGACCTTTAAAGAAGATTCATTAAATAGAAAGCGTCTTAGTTTTTAGCACAATAAAGGAAAATACCATATTCAACCCATTCCATCAGTCTTGGTTCCATCCCCAACACTAGCATGCATATCACCATGCATCTTATCATCTCATGCACCAACTACCACCACAAACTCGGGCCTCCCCACCCATATCTTGTTAAACCACTAGCCATCCTAGGCTCACATCATGCCACATCATAAGGCTTACATACAGATAAATCACACAAGGTAATAAGAAAACAAAAAAATTCAACAGGGAATTTAGGTCATAAAACCAAGAAATCCATCCTTCACAAGAAAATGAGATTGGTCGATTTTAAACAATTGTTTTTATTAAACAAACAAATATTTGTTGTTTTGAATTAACTGATTCATTTGTCATGGGTTAAAACCATAGGAAACCTAATTCATCAGTAATCAACAACTATGAATTATTTAAATAAGCTTTCAAGTATAGCTTACAGTTCCATTAAATTATAGGGAATAAAAATTTCATTTAAATAGTTGTCAAGTATCCATTTTATTTCCATAAAATTATAACAAACTATTTCATTAAACTCACCTCTAGTATTTTTAATGAACAACGATTACTAGATTCTTTGTTCTTTATCCCATAAGAAATTCCATCTTTACGTTCTTTAAAAAAATTTATCTTAATAACATGGTAAATAATAGTATAAACAAACATGAAAATCCATAACATAAACATAGATAACATTCTATCTAGAAAATTAATGGGAAAATCATTATCCTAGTGAAAAAACATGTGATCACTAATAACCAAAACCAATTATTTCATTAATACACTTTCATATTTATTAAGGTTAATTCCTCTATTATACAAAGAGATAAATCATGAAAACTTTATGATTACATAAAGTATTCCAACTCTATTTTAATGGTAAATAAAAAATAATGCAGACCTCTAATCAACTCTCCCACAAGGAATATATATCCCTTTAAGGATTTCATGCCACAACAGAGCCAAAAAAACATCAAAATAACTCCATAATAATGAAAGATATCAACCGCCATAGCATAGAAAGATAACATGGGAGGAAATAAAATTTTGAATGAAGAAGAACCACAAGAGAAAGAGGGAAAAATTCACCTCAGATCACTACAAATAAAAAATGGGAATCTAGTGATCAATCCCTTTAAAAAGGTGTTTAAAACCCCCCAAAGAATCACCTATGGACTTCTGGATTTGGGAGAGAATTAAAGGGGTTTGGAAAAAACTTAGGGTGTGATTTAATTTACAAGCATGACACTAGATTCAGATTCACAACATGAATAGTTAATTCATGTCATGAAAGGCACAAGTTTTAAAACTCTCTAAAAAACACATTAACTCAATCCAATTAACTTGGATCAATTCATGTCATGAACTTCATGTTCATTTTTGAGTTTTTGGGGATAGATTCATCAAATCCAAAAATAACCAATTCATGTCATGAATCTATGGGTCATTTCCTGAACTACACCCTACGAACAACCCTTACATAGGCCACAAATTATCATTTGTCTATAAACTAATCCCTCACGTCGTGAATACCACTTCACACCATGAATTACTCATGTAACTAGATTTAATCCCCCAAACTCCACCAAACTTACTCCAACCCTCCTCCAATCACCATAGATTTTAGAAATACACAAAGGAATGATCTAGAAGGATATGCAACCTTATTTAAGATGCCTCTCAACAATTCTTCCCCTCAAATAATAACTAAGCATCAAACAACTCTAGATACTGAGTGTGTATCTATGTCTAATGTTCCCAGTAGCTCCCCTCTATAAAACCATGTCATCACAAAACATGAACCAAGGGAATAACACACCTGCTTAAAAAATTATCTTAGTAGTCTTGGATCTCCATAGTCCACTCCTTAAAGGTTTCATCATTAACAACATCATTCTCACCCTAATAAATAATGCGTGAATCACCATGAAGGTAAAAAAGAAGTTGAGACACATGAAATACATCATAAATCCAACTCATCTGTGGGAGAATTTCTATTCGATACAAAATGGATCCAACATGAGCCAACACCTCAAAAGCCAAATAAACTGGGGATAAAGCTTATTCTCATGAATAAACCTTCACTACCCATGATGAGTAGTCACCTTCAAGAAGACATGATCTTCAACAAAAAACTCTATAGGTATCCTCCTATGGCTAGAATATTAATTCTGGTGATATTTTGATTCCTTAATCCTCTAAAAAATAACTTAAAGCATCTCTAACGTGCTTTACATGAGTTCTAGCCTGAGAATTTCTAACTCCATGACCCCAATCCATCACAAAAATGAAAATCAAGGTTAGTCATAAAAATATTCAAATGGTTCCATACTAGTGGTGGAGTGAAAATTATTATTTTAAGTAAACTCAACCAAAGGTAGGTGTCTCATCCATGAACCTCTAAAATCCCGAACACAAGTGAACAACATGTCTTTAAGAGTTTGGATAGTCTGTATTGTCTGAATATCCATATGCATATGAAAATTAGTGATAAGGAAAAATTGAGAGACAAAAGAATGTTGGAGACCTCTCCACACCCTAGAGGTAAAATAAGGGTTATGATCAGAGCTGGTCAACTTCAGGAATCAGTGGAGCCTAACCACATCCTCCAAATATAGCCTCGATAAAACCTCCACTTATCTTGAATCTTTGATCACTAATAAGTGAAATGATTTCATCAAATTGTATAGAATCAAATAACTCCTGAGATCGAGGTAAAACAGTGATGAAGTCCATCGAAATTTCCTCCCACTTCCATTGAGGAAAATATAATGGCTAGAGAAACCCATCAGGAACACGGTGTTTAACCTTCACCTTATGGTAGACTAAACATCTAAAAAAAACTCAGCATATGAATGCTTCAACCTAGGCCACAAAACTGACCTCTCATAGAATAAAACATTTTTTTCACACTAGAATGTACTATTAAGGGTGAGTTGTGGAACTCATGGAGAAATAACTCACATATCACTAAAAGAACAAAAATACTCTCCTATAATAAAACTCGGTGTTTTTCATACTTAAACCAACCATAAGGGGCATAACCACAGACAACTCAGTCTCTCCAAACATCTATATCAGAATCCCCCCACTGGGAATCCTTTACCCACTACACCAAATAATATTACATAATCATATAAAAAAGGCATCATATATCACCAACCTATCCCATATAAATATACATTATGGATGTATCTTCAATTACTCTCTAAAAATCTCAAGACTCGATCATAACATCATTGTGTGACTTCCTTCTTAGAGGATCATATAAAACATTACCCTTACCTAATATATATGAAATATCATAGTCATAGTCCTATAATAATTCCATCCACCATTATTGTTTCAAGTTTAGTTCAAGTTGGTAGAAGACATACCTCTAGATCTTAAGATAAGTGAAAACCAAAAAATGCTCATTGATGTGGTAATGTCTCTACAACCTCAAGGGAAAAAAACTTCCATTGACTCAATATAATGAGTGGAATAGTTATACTCATGGGGATGTAACTATCAATACCCATAAGAAACAATAGATCTTTGCTACATCAAGACACTTCCCAAACCAATACGCAAAGTATCATATAAAAAATCAAACTGAACTCTATCTTCCAGTAGATGAAGAACTGGAGCACTGACCAACTTTTACTTTAGGTACTCAAAAGCTATCTAAAATTAGTTAATCTATAATAAAACCTAATTATTTATATTCAAGGATATAAAAAGAGTCAAAACCAAGAGAAATTAGTTATGAACCTTCTATAATAGCTTGCAAGACCAAGGAAACTCTACACATCTGTAACATTCTTCATGGATAACCAATAAACAAATGTATCGATCTTCGAAGGATCAATTACTGCACCATGTTGGGAAAAAACATGACCTTAGAAATAAACTTTAAAATCCTAGAACTCACACTTAGATAGATTCTCAAATATCTTCTTATGAAGAACTCCCAAAACTGATTTTAGACTATGTGATCCTCCTCAGACACAAATTACACAAGGATGTCATCAAGGAAAACTACTATGAACCGATCCAAGAAATCCCAGAACACTACATTCATAAATTCCATGAACACTATTAGGGAATTCATCACACCAGATGGTATCAAAATTTACTTGTAATTTCCATACCAACATTGAAGAGCGGTCTTCAATATATCATCATCCTTAACTTGCACCTGATGATATTTAGATTGAAAATCGATCTTCGAGAACCAACTAGCTCCTTTCAACAGATCAAATAAATCATTAATTCATGGAATAGAATATAGGTTCTTCACTGCCTATTAATTTTAGTGATGATAATTTATATAGAGACGTATATTTTCATTGGCCTTATTTAAGAATAGAACCAATGCAACCCAAGGTGACAAGCTTGGCTGAACAAAACCTCACTGTAAAAGATCATCGATCAGAATCTGTAGCTCCTACAACTCAAAAGTAATGATTCATTAGAGAAGTTTCTGACTATATCTATATCCCAAAATCGATATCCCATTGAAGGGGTAATGCCTCAATATCTTTAGAAAATACATTATGGTATTCTTCCACAACCCATGGGAAACACCATTGGATGAACCTTTGATAAAATCAACATCAACTCGGCCATCAAGGAAGACTGGTATAGAACATGCCTCCGACCCATCCAAGGGTCTAAATTGCCAATGAACATGATAGACTCTCTTTCAGCATGATAGAATAGAATCTACCTCTTGAAGCAATCCAGAATATCCCATAATGAATATAGCCATTCTATGCCTAGGATGATGTCGTATAACTATATTTTCAAACGTAGGAAGTGCCCCCAAGAGCAGTGTTTCCCCATCATTAGCCCATAGTATCTACATAATTCACAATGATAAGCTTGACCTCCAACTAGTGTATTCAATTCCAAGGGAACTATAATCCTCTCCAACTCAAGTACAAAATAACGGACTAGGGTAGGTTATATGAAGGAGTGTATAACTCCTAAATCAATCAAAGCATGCACTCAAGTAGAAAACAATAAAAGGGTACATCGAATAATGTCTAGATCACCCAATGCTAACAACTACAAAGCATGAAACTGACCACATTCTTCCCCGCAACCTCTCTTACCCTCATGGAGATCACCTCCATGGCCATGCTATGATCACTAAGGATGAGGAGTATCACAGGGTTGTATGTTACCTGCCTCATTTCCAATATGCTGATCTAAATATAGATTAACCTACTACTATGACCTCAGCTGAAACTACCTCAATGACAAAACCCAATGCAGAACACTTGTTGCAGACTACCATCTCAAAAATGGCAGGCACTCTTTCCACTAATGAACATGACTTTCATAATAAAAAAAGATGTTTGATCCCTTAATAGGGGCCTGAGATCCATCACCCCTAGTGAATCGAGATGATAAGGCTCAAGATCGACCCTTAAATTTCTAAAAGTAATTCCATATTGATAATTAGGAACCCTAGACCAAAACTTTACTACATAAAGAATCTTTATGACTCCCCTCTCATGAAAATTCTGTCTTTTCCAGTGTCTTCTCTACAACTGATGCTCTCACTCGAACCTTGAGATACATCAACAACATAAATGGGGTGATCTATAATTGGATATATAGATACAAAGCCCCCTAAAATGACTCTATATAGCATCCTAATCTTGAAATAGGTCCAAATAATACCAAATAATAGTGCTAAAATGGATCCCAAACTTCTTCACACTGGAACCCCCTGATGAAGGGTAAGCATCACTTGATGACTGGACACCTTCATGGTCGAATAAAGAAACTCTACTTGAAACTAATCTCAAAACTTCACACATGATACAACCAACTCCTTACAATCCCTAGGGAATAAGAACCACCACTTCTTAAAATATCTATACAACATCATCACCGACAACAAAATTCATTGTTCCTTATAATAAAATATCAAACTAAAGATGATATACACCACCTCTAACCAGTATTTTATTACTGAGTCTGATAAAGATCCCTCATACTTATATAGAATATGGAATTGAAACTCTTATAGTTTCCTCATCCATGTTCCATTGTCAGTGACCTCAACTGGTGATCTTATAGTAGATCATGATGAACATCTTTTTTATGAACTTTATGAGTACATTGACCTATATCCATACCTAAAAAAGAAAAAAATAGTTAGGGACTCCTAAACCTGGAATATGTAATATTTAATATTAATTATTTATGATTTATTAATTAAAGTTAAACTTAATTCTAATGTATACCCATTTCAAACACTGGAATAAAGAAGAATTATACAAGATCCTTTCTTACGTCTCTATAACATAACTAGTATCACTTAACTTAATAGGATCAGTAAACTTAAAGTTCTATTCATCAGATCATAGGGGACCTAAATACCCATTTCCTAGCCAGTATCCCCCTTTACCTCACTTACTAAGTTTAGCTGAAATTGTTTCCCTACCAACCCATACCGTCCTCACCAATGACTACCACCAATCTCCATCTTATCCCTTAAACTAAACCTTTGATACCACTATGTCATGACCCCTCCCCCAAAAGGTACCCCTTATGGGTTAAAAATTAAATAAGGGAGATAATGATGTTTGAATCCTTCCTCTAAAAGTCCATGGGTTAGTGATAAGTTCTAATAGTATATCATACACACAAATAGGAGGCATTACCCTATAAAAGAACATAAGGAATGAGGCATAATATTAAACCATCAAACAACTCATGATCATGATAAAATAAAATATCCCAAATATATGAATGTAATTTCATACAATTGAGAAACTACAAAAGAAACCACAAGTATCAAAAGAAAATCCCTGATAATGACCTCGAAGCACAAACTGCTCCTGAACAACTCCAAAAGATAGTAATTACCAATGTGATCTCAAACCAGCTTTTATAGACCTGAAAAATAGTTAATATATATATAGTGAGTATAATAGATATACTTAGTAGTATCCTCCTCAGATCCTCTCATGAAAAAGATAAAGAAATCATACCAATTATTAGTAAACAAAAAATAAAACTAACTCATCACTTAAACAAGTATGTTATGTTCCCAACATCACCATGGGAATCTCACCAAGTATCACATATAAGAAAAAATATAATATGATATCAATTTAAGGTACCCTGGTACCAATTCCCCACTGGTTTTCTGCTCTTCCCTAACGTAGCATGTCCTGAGTTGTCTCTCTCCAAAAAGTAAGCATGCTTGAAGACACTTGGATAATGGTATCATATCTTTCACTATGTTCATAACATAATCTCATCACATAACATGCACCTTGATAATCTAATCATATCATTCTCATCTCTAGATAGTAACCAAGTAGTTTTTGAGAGCCACTACAGCTCGTATGTCATGTATTATACCTCAATCCATCACATCCCTAACATGAGATAACTATATTATTACTTAGGATACTATATATGAAGATAAATATGTTTGAAATAATAAAAACCATTACAAACATCTATAAATATATATGGGAATGATGACCACTATGTATACTATTTCATAATACTACCAGAAGAAGTGAGCGGGGCGAGAGGGGTTAATCAACCATCCATTCCTTTCCAAACTGGATATTGGGGAAAACACCCTCTTAGAGTCCACTGGGTGTCATTAACTCTACCAAAATGGGTGGGATATCTTATGAAATCACATAGCATATATGATATAAATATATCAAAACCAAACTATGGGAAATAACCTAGTATTGGGATCAACTGTAGTTATCATCGCTTGAACACCCGACTGCCACTATTAAAGACTAGAAATATTATAATAACACATGAATTTCAAGAATAATTTAATTATTTATTTATTTTAGACATGTAATAAGTTAATTGATTAATTTAAAAATCATTAATTAATATTATACCAATTACACTTTACATTAATTATCAACCAACTTCTATGCCCTCTAGGAATAATCCATCTGATCCCACGGTTCCTCAAGATTCATCATCATTATCCATCATCCCATTAATACACTAACCCCATGGGTTAAAAACATTATGATTCATTATAATTATATAATTCTAGATACTCTAGGACTTGTCTTAAGCTACCATAAAGAGATACACAAACCATGCACAACCAACGATGTCAAGCAGTGGGGAAAGGAATGAAGAAACAAGTAACTCGACCGTCTAGCCTTTAAAGTAGATTCATTAATAATAAAATATCTGATATTTCATCAAAATAATGGGTAAGTACAAATTTAACCCATTCTATCAGTTCTGGTTCCATCCTTGACACCATCATGCACATCACTATGCATCCTGCCATCTTAGGTGCCAACTGCTACCACAAACCTGGGCCTCCCCATCCATATCTCCCCAAACCACCAAATATCCCAATATCACATCACATAACATCACAAGGATCACATCCAAATAAATCACATAAGGAAGTAAGAAAAAAATCAATAGGGAATTTAGGTCCTAAAACCAAGGCATCCATCCTTCTCAAGCAAACATGCTCGCTCGACCCCAAACGATTCTTTGATCAAACATCCAATTATTCACCATCTTGAATTAACTGATTCATTTATCACAGGTTTTAACCACATGCAACCTAAGGAATCAAATTTTAACAAATATGATTTATTTAAACATTTTTTCAAGAATAGATTCTAGTTACATTAAACTATAGGGTAGAACAATTTCATTTAAACATGTGTAAAGAATCCATTTGATTTCCATAAAATTATAAGAAACAATTTTATTAAACATTACTCTTTAGTATTGTTAATCAACAAGAATTACTACCTTATTTTTTCTTTACACCCAAAATAAATTATAGATTTATGTTCTTTAACCAATGTTATCATAATAACATGCTAAAATATAACATAAAAACATGCTAATCTATATCATAAACACAGATTACACACTATATAGAAAATCTATAGGCAAATCATTATCATGGTTAAAACACATGTGATTGATAATAACCAAAACCAATTATTTCATTAATCTAGTTTCATATTAATTCAGGTTAATTAGATTAATATCCAAATAGAAAAATCATGATAACTTTACAACTAAACATAAAATAATAGTAGAAGTAATGAATGCCCTAGCTCAAGGATTACAACATTATTTGAACAAGAACATAATAGAAATATAGATATTTGATCACCTATCCTGCAAGGAATCTACAACCCTACAAGGATGTTACAATAACAAAAATAAAAATAAATACATAAGAATGAAGGAGATCAAGTTCCATAGTATTTTAAGATAACATGGTAGGAAAGAAAATCTGAATGAAGAAGAACCATAATAGAAAAAGGGAAAAACTCACCTTGGATCACCATAGATTGAACACGGGAAGTTAAGGATCAATCCCTTTCAAAAGGTATTAAAAACACCCTGAAGAAGCACCTTTAACTACCATGATTTGGGAGATAATCATAGATATTTGTGAAAAACTGAGGGTTTGATTTAATTTATAGGCACATTTCCAGACATAAATTCATGGCATGAATGGGTCATTCACATCATGAATAGACCGGGTTTTAAGACTCACCAGAAATCACATCACCTCAATCTAACTAACATGGATTAATTCACATTGTGAACTTCATGTTAACATTATTAGTTTTTTGTGATAGATTCATTGAATCAAACCTCATCCATTTATGTCATGAATCCATGGTTCATGTCATGAACTGCACCCTATAAACGACCCTTACTCAGGTCAAGAATTATCATTTGGGATATGAATTACTCCATCACATCATGAATACCACTTCACACCATGAATTCATCATGTAACTAGCTTTTAACTCCCAAACTCTACAAAACTTACTCCAATCCTTCTCCAAGCACCATGGACTTTGAAAACACACAAAGGAATGGGTGAGAAGGATCTATGCCCTTACAAAAGTAAACCACCTAGTCATTGATGCTTAATTTTAACCCTCTGATAGGTAATGCAATAAGAGAAAAAAGTGGCAATGTCTCTCTTCATACCTGGACACCAGAACCATCATCTGATATCAAGATACATCTTCATTGATCTTGGGTGAACTACCCATTACGAAGCATGGGAGTACCTAATAATTTATTCTCTCATGGAAATAGGAACCAAAACTCTCACATAATCATATATCACGTCATCTCTATCTAAAGACCATCCTAGAACTAGGTCATTCCTTTCCAACCATTCCTGCATAACTAAGCACTCAGAATTTGACTCTTAGTTGGCTTTCACCTAGTCCACCAAGGCATACATGATAAATAAAGGGGAACATTTCATCACCCCTTGATCCTAAAATTCACTCATGCACCATTTATCTAACAAGATCATTAATATTTATTCCTCCTTTGAAGGGCACTCTCCAATCTCTTTCTTTATCCTACTAAGATAGTTCACAACAACATTACCCTTTCTAGGAGAATAGGCCATATCAAGTCAAAAGTCTCTAGATACTCGACCAAACACCTATGTTGGATATTCAAGTCCCATTGAGATAAGATATACCATAAGCTATTATGGTTTGTAAAGATAAAAAATCTCTCACTAAAAAGATAGTGTTTCCAACACTTCAAGGCATAAACCACTACAGTCAACTCTAGATCATGTGTATGGTAGTTTTTATCATGAGGTAACAATTGACATGACCCATAATAAACTAATTGATATTTATACATCAAATAATATCCAAACCAACACTTAATTAATTATAGTAGACTACATATCCATTCCTAGTCTTGGGTAAGGTCAAAATCAAAGTTGATGTCAATCTTCTCTTTAACTCTAGGAAGGATTCTTTATATTGATATGTCTACTCAAACTTCACCCCATTATTGGTAAGTACAGTTATAGGTTCTTCAAAAAACTATAAATCTTGAATGAACCATTGATAGTACTCAACTAAGCCTAGAAAACTCCTAATATAAAATATGTTCCCAGGGCATGCCCAAGACATCTCTACCTCTACCTTCTCTGGATCAACTGATATTCTCGACTTAGAAATCACATTCCCAAGAAAGTTCACCACTGAATCCAAAAGTGAAACTTTAAAATATGTTATAAATTTTTTGTTCTTTAAGTGTACTCAATGTTATTTCAAGGTGTTTAGTATGCATCTATGGGTTTTGTGATTATATCATGATATCGTCAACAAATACAATGACGAAGGGTTCAAGATATGTATGGAATATCCTTATCATGAGATCTATGAACACCGTTGGATTATTTTTCAACCCTAAAAGCATGAAAATATACTCATATAATCCATAACTTATCCTATATGTTGTCTTAGGTATATCCTCATCTCTGACCTGAAGTTGATGAGATCCTAATCGCAATTCAATCTCAGAGAACCACCAGGATCCCCTTAACTAATCAAGAAAATCATAAAACCTTGACAATGGGTACCTATCATTTATAGTGACCTGGTTCAACTTCCTATAGTCTATGCACAACCAAATCCTTATATCTGCCTTCTTAGTGAAAAACACTAGAGAACCCCAAAGAGAAGTGCTTGGTCTGATAAACCCCTTCACATCCAATCACCAAGCTAAACCCTGAGTTCCTTCAACTCAGCCAACACCATATGATATAGAGGGATCGATATAATCTATGCTCTAAGAATGGGTTCGATCTCTAAATTTATTCCTCTATGAGGAAGAAGTCCTAAGAAGTCACCTGGAAATACATCCTAGTAATAATATACAATCAGAGGAAAAGAGGAAGGAAATAGTACCTTATTTATTGCATGTATCATTCTTTCTTCTAGCTATAATGTCCGGACTTGAGATCCACTAAACCGATGTTGTGAGCTAGTATATCACATAACCTTAGGCACACCTCCTCTTACGCCAGAGGCTACCGATTAGGAGTGAGGGTCTAAGGTGATATTGTGAGGATACTATACCCACATATCAGAGTGAAAAATAAAAATAAAAATAATCAATCATGATACACATAAAAGTAAAAAGAAGAATAAATATACATCAATATATCAAAATGAACTAGAAATAAAAGCAGATAAATTTAGACATGACTAAATGATAAAGGAAATATAGTAAGGGCCCAAATAACCATGTCGTAAAAACAATATTGATCAACCACTGGGATAATCCCATATATAAAATAGACAAATGAAATATAAGTACACCAATACCTACTATAACTCCAAGCCTAACCATATCTAGTCTATTGAAACCATCCGATCTATCTTGGATGATCATGAAAAACTCACCTGGGTCTCATCCCAACCTATGCCTACAATAAACATGTGACAGTTTCTTGGGTACCCATGTACAGTGAAGGCTCGAACAAGGTGTGAGTACAACACAGTAGGCCACCACCAACAGTGTCTAAAGAAAATACCAATCATAGAAACAATTTATATATATAAACAATGGGTTAAATAAATAGTATATGAATGGATATACAATCAAAAGAAATTACTTTTTAACTAGTAACCCATTGTCTCTTGGGTTCTAGGGATATAATCGGACCAACCAAACCTACATTGACTCAATATGGTCTTCTAAGTTATAAAACATGGGGTGAAACATACATTAAATAAAATAAGAGGATTTTAATCTATTGTATAACTCAAGAAAGTGTAAATCATCAAATCGAATCTCTATCCATCAGATCTAGAGTTCCATGTTAGATATTTGGAATCATACCTTTAGAGTGTAATTTATACCTCTCTAAACCTCAAATGTGGAATGTCATTTCATACATCCAAAACCGTATATCATAACAATAATTTCTAGATTATTAGTCCAACATCTACTCATACATTAAAATAATAGTGTCTGGAGCATCAATCCAACATCAAAACCATGGATATAGAGTGTTAGTCCACTATCCATCCATATAGTATAGTAGTTTTCCTTGAGAATGAGGAACTAAAACTGTATAACATACTATCAATTCCTAGAGCCTTAGTCTAAACCTAGTCTATATAGTATCTACCTATGCCTGGAGCATCATTTTGACACCTAACTCGTACAGTTTACTACTAGTGCCTAGATCATTAGCACAACACTTAAAACATTCCATCATTTAGCAATTACTAAGGTTCAACACCTTAAACTTTCAAAACATTCGAACAAAGTACAAAAACTTCATTTCTAAAAAACCTTTAAAAGATACATTAAGGATTTTTTTCATAGGGGAAACTACACCCCCATTTCAAATCAAAATTTGAAATTCACCCAAAACCCCTTTTAAAAAACACTTAGAGTTCAACACCCAATTTAAAACAAAATCTACTTCAATATAGCTTTACCACTAAAAAACTCAAAATCAGGTCAAAACCTAACACACATGGTTAAAACCGTTTCAAAGGCCTCATATATCTTTCATAAAATATTAAAACATAAAAAAAAATTCAGTTCATCCTTTCAACATATTTTTAAAATCATTTATTCCCAAAATCTATCAATTATCCCTTAACCCGTCAACCAAACCAACCAATGAGATTAACCAAGTTAAGCTCGTAACCCAGCTACTCCAAGATTTAAAACCTCACTTTACTATTTTCAAGAAATAACACACCCCACAGGCATCTGTAAATTCATTCCTATAAACACCAATGGATCTGATGGGATCTATGGTAGGTCTAAGTTTTCAATTTAAATCCCAAAACCATTTACTTAAACCAAGGAAGCTAACACACCACAAAAAAGAATTATTAAAAA
Organism: Viscum album; assembly: GCA_963277665.1. Lineage (NCBI taxonomy): Eukaryota > Viridiplantae > Streptophyta > Magnoliopsida > Santalales > Viscaceae > Viscum > Viscum album. Next base: position 740,872,528 of record OY728158.1, on the reverse strand, counting down.
TACCACATACACATGAAAACAAATAACAATACTATGGATAAAGTTCTTAGAACACCTACCTCATTAAATATGCTTTTCAAAACATTTACAAATCTTGAGAACCATGACAAGTCCTATCCAAGACTCGTACAAACTCTTTGATGTCTAAAAAATCTCATATCAACCACCAAAGATCTAAACTCAAGATAAGAAACAATAATTAATTAATTATAAAAATTATAATTAATTAACCAATTAAGACCCAACTCAGCATAATGCTGGAAAACCCATTGGGCACTCACCTCTTATTGAAACTCCACACAACCACTATGGGTCATCTAAAACGGGCACCCAAAACCATTATCGATAAAATGTCTAAGAGTAAATACCATTAAAATAATTAATTACATTAATTTATTAGGTAAAAACTAAGAAAATTCACCACGGGACCATACATTAATGAAATTCCAAGAAACGACATGCATAATTCATCTCAGGATATCCTCTATACAGGAAAACCAAAATCTCCATGAGAAACAGACTATTCCACCATGATCTAGTGGAATCATCAATAAAAACTAAACCAAATAACTTAAAAATTAGAGAGGTGGAAGAAGGAATAGAGAAAAGTTTGTCAAAGGGTGATGTTAACCTCAAAAATTTACAAATATCACCATAAATGAACCAAAAATAAAGGGGTTGGAGAAGAAGGAAAGGGATGGGATCACCCCTAGTCCATTCATTCCTAATGGGGGAGAAATAGGGGGAGTTTCTAAAAAATACAAGGGGGAATTTTGGTCATTTCTCCCTTTTAATGAAGTTTTGGGTAGCTTAATGGTTTTCTAAACCGTGCACTAACCGTATACCCTTCTTTGGGAATTAAAAGATGACTCTCATAGTTAGGATATATAGTTAGAAAAACCATTCACCAACCATGATATCAGCATTTCCTCCCCTCTATAGCAAGGAATGTGATTTTTCTAAAACCATTTGCAGAATGTATTCCATACCTCGGGGTCTCCACCACATCGCACAATTTTTCATTTAGTTCTCATAGTTTACCCAAAAATCTTTTCTAACCATGAAAATTAACCTTGATTAGTTCAAAATGAACTGAAAAAACCCTGAGCATCAAGGTTTCATATGATTTCTCATAAATCGTGCACACCAAACATGAACCCTAGCTAAAAAACTCTAAAAAACTAAAACTAAACCTAAAATATTGTGGCTCACCCAAACACTCAAGATACCTTTCGAGCCTTATTCATAATCTAAAAACATTTTATTAAGTCATTAAAACTCTTATAACACTGTTTCAAGTCTCCTTCTAATATTTGACCCATCCAGTAATGAAAATTCAAATTCCTTATGAAATTTTCAACTCATACAGATGTAGAATATTAAAACGTCCCAACCATAATACTTCACATTCTTGATAAGTCTCAGTGGTCATCCATATACACTACCCAACATATATCGATCACCAATTATAGAAAATGACCTCATTTGGTTTTTAAATGGAAGAAACACAACTAAGGCACAACCTCTAGATCAAGGCACTCAACCAGCTAATACCTAAGCCAACACTTATTATCAAAACCAAAACACCAAGATGGAACTGACCTAATCCCATCTAACCAAAACACTGATTATGTTATCGCATAATTACTCACTAGATCTATGGTTCTCCTCACCATAAGATTCAACTTACAACCACTAAATTTCTATTCTTAGCACATCCACCAATGGGGAAGCCAAAAAGAACCTCAAAATCATGCTCTCACAATATACTCAACAAAATTCCCAACTTACTGTTCCCAACACCCATAAGAATTCCACTTAACAACAGCACCCATCCTCACCATCAAAAACTAACTGGAGTAGACGCATACTCATAATCCATGCATGAACTGAGATCAAACCAAATTTTCCTCAAAAGTTATGTTTACTTTCCAAAACACATCCATAATTTTAAATATAGCCCACAAAAAAATGGTTTGCAACTTACTTCATATGTTCTATATATTAACCCTAATTAGGATATCCTTGGCTGAATCATCTTGAAAACACTTGGCTCCCACTATCGGCACATCACCACATCACTTGATCATGATGATTTCATACCCATAATAATTCCATGACCACCCATACACACCCACTAGAGTCTATACCTGGATCTCGATGAGATTCCATAATCAAATCCTCCACTAACCCAAAATCATCATCATTCCCTACCATGACACTAACATACCTCCAACGCAAACACATCAAGTTAATTTTTAGAACCACCTTGAGCTCATAGAAAATTCTCATCTTGATAACATGAAAAAACTAATTTCTTGTTAATATTAGCTATGGAAATTAAGCATGCACCCCTTTGGTTACTCACTAGTTTCATGGTGCCACCATAATCGATCCATGACTAGTTTTACACACCTACTACCCTTTCAGCATGAGGGTCACACCTTAGTGACTGACACATCACTATCCAACATAGGAGTGTCATTTTTATAGAGAATCCACAACTTTTATAACCCATGTTCCATTCAATTCCAACCAAATAATTTAATATTTCCATCTCACTCTCACCGGTGCGACCAAACGAAATGTCAACTATCACTTGTTTCTAGCTTAAGAGAATGGAACCCACGACATTCACCAATATCTGGTCTATTATAAGGACCTTATATAGAAACTCAGGCTTAACATAAATGGATATTTAATCATTTTATATGAATATTTATTACATTATAAAAGTATATTCCCAAGGGCCATAATAGTTTAGCATCTTTGGAAACATGGAAACACAATATTCTAACTTGGTGAAAGATATTAAACATATCCCATAAAGATCATCCCCCTTTAGTAATCCTACTTAAAACCTTTATTCATAACTTGGGAAAGGAAACATAAGAAAGGGTGAGCTTAGATTCTCAGTAAGGGTAAACATAAGAGATATCAATCTATGATCATATGAAATCATAAGATAATCATAAGGATATGTGAAAATGAACATGACTTTTGAAGTTCATACTCAACCTGACATAGATTATAAACATGAGTCATAGCATAAAGATTAGAAGTTCATAAGGCATGAATTGTAAGGGTGTGAAATCATCATAAATCAATCATGAATCATAATCTCATTTCATATAATTTTGGCACCATCATAAATATAGAAAACCAATTCATGTGTCAAGGTTAACTACCAAGACCGTAAACATAGTGGATAAAGACACACCTATTTCCCATAGTGGATTAGGATGCACCCATTTACCATTATGGACCCGGATACACTTGTTTCTCATTATGGATCAGGACACACCTGTTTCCCATTGTTAATTAAGACACACCTATTTCCCGTTGTGGATCAGGAAACACATGTTTCCCCTTGTGGATCAGTCCTATAAACTTGTTTCCCATTTTATCTCATGAGATATAAATCATTACCCACTACATTATAGGGATATATAGGTACCACCTATCACATAATTAAATCATACATATGTATTCCACAAGATAATAAAACATTCATCATATCATAACCCATAAAAAGAGATGTGTTTCATAAACATCATATCATAACCCATGAAATGAAATGAGTAGCATAACATTTTATAATATAATAACCTATAAAAAATATAGGTTTCATAATCATTTCATCATATAATAACTTGTTAAAGGAAGTGGGTTTCATAATCATTTTATCATGGTATAACTCAAGGAAGAGAAACGAGTTTCATAAACAACATGTAATATTAAACATAAACCATTAAAAGAAAAAAATAGAATGGTGTACTTGGATTATATCCCTATTAAATAATAAAATATATCAAATTATTTAATTTTATATAGATAAGTATTTTGAAAGATCGCTTGGAGCATTTCTTAAGGAAAATAACCTTTCTTTGAAAATCATTTTTTTAAGACATAAAAATTTTCAAAATAATTTTATTTGAAAAAAACATTTAAAACTTATGAATTAATATTTAAAAATAATTTAAAACATTTATTGAGTAAAATATATTTTCCACTAAAAAATTATTTTTAAATCATAAAACATTTTGAAAACATTTTTCTTTAAAAATAACCTTGAAAACTTATAAAGGAATATTTGAAAACTAATTTAAACAATTTTAAAACATAAAACCTTTTGAAAATACTTTTTATTGAAAATTATCTTATAATATCATTTAAAAACATTTTTAAATCATTTTTATAAAACATGGTTTTTTAATAAAATATATTTCCGACCGAAGATAAATAAAGTCAGATTTTCTTAAAAACATTTTATTAATTATCTTAAGTACCAAAGAGTGGTAAAATGGCACCAAAACATGAAGATATAATTAATAAACATAGTATAATAAAATTAATGAGATTTTTTGAGATATTTATCATAATATTTCATTAATGGAATCATAATCGTAAATAATCATGATAAATGATGAGATTGTAGAAATGAACTCTTACCACTTTGGTAACTTTAAATCATAATCCCCATGAGATAACAACATTACATGAAGCTTAAAATATAATTAAAAAAATTATATTAAATATATAATCATTTAAAATGGTATTATATACATCTATTAAAATAATATAGATGCATAACATAACATGTGTCTTAAAGAAGAAAAATTGAGACAAAATTCCCTTACCAATTTGGTAACTTTTGAACCATAAAACACATGAAAGATAGATTATAACATGTATATTTAAATACCCATAAATTTAATTATAATAATAATATAATAAATTCATGTGTAGTATATACACCACACAAAATAAATGAGTGGTTAATATGGAATAAGTCTCACAGAAATAAAAGTAAGATTTGAAATTCCCTTACTACTTGAGTAACTTTTAAATAATGATATCCATGAAAGAATAATATAAAATTAAAATTTTAATATAATAAAATAAATTAATTTCATGATATAATATTTAATAGGTCAATATATACACCACACAACAAGAATAAGTGGTGAATATAGCATATATCTCACATAAATAAAAGTGAAACGAGAAGACCCTCACCTTAAGTATTGACTTTCCTCATACACGTTAAAACCTATTGTATAATAAATATAAGTTTATTATAAATCTAAAAAATAACCATATTATTATATATAATACTATATTTTTTTATGACTTCATATTACCCGTTTATTAATAATTCCATGTTAAAGTTATGTTTTAGGTAATATCCGCTTTGTTTTTCATATATGTTTTGACTTGTTATTTTTGGTAATTTTTCATTGATCATGATTTACTTATCTCTATAATTTAAACCATTATATAAATATAATATATATTCATTATATATTTATTTATAATAATCTATAAAAGGTATAAATATAAAATGAGATACACCGTTTATGGAGACGGTAGGTTGTACCTACGCATGAATGTTGTTTTCGTTTTCTTGTCGTATTGAAATAAAGAAAGTAAATGACATATATGTATATATATATATTATAATTATATTAGAAATATTATTTAATATATATCAAATATGTTTATTAAACCCATAATTAATACGTTTCATGTAAAGTGTGAATGAACCACATCGGTTTGAGGAGGCGGTAATCTACACATCCACAAACGATGTTACTATATTCCCACGAAATGGAAAGAATGAAGGTATGTGTTTTATAATAAATATAGACTCATAAATAAATCATAAATATAATATATATAATATAAAAATAGTAATTACATCATTATTATCAATCTTGAGAGGTAGTAATGGAAGAACGAACGACATTGATTCATGAGGCGGTAGTCTGTCGTACACACGAACGATGATTGTGCATCCCATTTGATAGATGTGTGTGAAGGTGTAGGTAATAACATTAAAATAAAAAAATATAATTATATTTAGGATACTGAGGTTTTTATATAATATTTATATAAGAATAATTGAAGTTATGAAGAAATAAATAAAGCAAAAGTGCTCGTTGAAGAATGTTACCTCTTTTTAAAGTAACTCCTTTTGGTTTGCACCAAAGGACTTCCTTAGTTTTATTTCTTCAAAAAGTGAGGATTATAGTATGAGATGAGGTATTTTTGGATCTTATTTGTTCAGGGTTTTTATGATACAAAGTTATTGAGAGGTGTGAATAAGTTAGGGGGTGAGTTCCATTTTATAGTGGCGAAGGAGTGACATTCTTATAAATATAAAAAGGTAAACACTATTGAGAGGTCTCCTTTAAATAATTTACCTAAAATAATGGAAAATTTTAGAGAAAAAGGATTATATGGTCTAAATATTTTCATCCAATTTCTTTTTTAAAAGATTCTAGGTCATTTGGCCCCTTAATATTAAAGTTTAAACACTAAGTAAACTCGTTTTTCTCTTAATCACTACAATTAATTTTAATTTCATACACTAATATTTTTGGTAAAAAATAAGTTGAAATTATTAGACTTTATAAATTATTATGATTCCAAATATTAAATTAATTTTTCAAAATTCCAATAACATAAGTGTCATAAATTAATAATCTCGCAAATGGGATGAAACAATGAGTTTTTGAAGTGAAAATGTTCAAAATTTTGAAATGTTTTTATATCCAATTTCAATATAAAATTTATTCCATTGACCTAAAATGTATTAATAAATTTATAATTTATCTAAATATAATTTAAAACCAATTTAAAATATAATTTAAATATATAAAAAAAATAGACGAAAATGCAGTTTTCAATTAAAATTTAGTGTTTTCACTATTCATCAAAAAATGAAACTTCTCAGAAAAATACCAAATATTCACCCAATGGAAATTTTGATATTAAAATTTTAAAAATAAAGTTTATTTTTTCAAATAAAAATTATAAAAGTGTTGAAATTTATTTTTAAAACAATTGTTCCATTAAAAGGAAACAAAAGTGTCTTTTAGAAAAATATATCTTTTTATACCTAAAATTGGATTTATTCTTATCTATTGTATATAAAACACATAACATGAATGTTAAAAAAATTGAATATATAATATATACATTAAATTAAAATCATTCATCAAAATTTGTTTTTTTAAATTTATTAAGATAAAACATGTTTGTACATAGAAAAATAGTTTTCTTAGAGAATGAATTTATTTATTTTCAAATAGTTATTAATTTCATTTATAACTAATTGATAACTAAAGGATTCATTTTATATACATGTGTAAACCATATTTTCACCATTTTTTAAATTTTGTTCATAAATTACATTCCAATGTCTAGGTGGTGACTATAATATTATTTTAATAACAATATTAATAGTATATTGTAGTTCGGTAGAACTCAGTCTTGGATGTAACGCATGTTGTCAAACGAACTTGGTATTGTGTGTAACACAATCCAAACTTAGTCTTGAGTGTAATGAAATATCATCTTAATGTTTTGTGCAGTGTAATCTTAACTTTTTGTTTCATATAAATAATGTTTAACATGGTGTAACGTGCAATGCAATTCGTCAAAGAATTTTAATTTATTTGAAAAAATAATAATTCATAAAAACTAGGTGTGTTACATTCTACCCCCATTAAAATTAATTTCTCCCTAAAAATTCATCTAGGTTATAAAATTATTAATACTTTGATGTTCGTTTCATTAGAACCTACATTGCAAAAATGAATAATAAAAATTCCTTCAAAAAGGGAAAGTTGGAAACATAACAGTTGCCTGAAGTAACTCATAACTAGGTTTCCACATAGGAGAAAATAGGTGGAAAGTAAAAACATGGACACAAAAGAAAAGTGTAAATAATTATAGAGAGTGGTAAAGATCACTGATGAAAAGAAATTGGGTGATCCATAGAAGGTTATTATTGATAAAACCATGACCTAATTATGAATGAAAAGGTCATTGATATCATCAAAATGATGATAAAAAATACAACATTTTACTTCAATATCCTTTTTCTAAAGTTGAATAATTTTCATAAGGAGATATACTTAATTAATTTAATTCCATTTCATATGCACAATATCACCCTTTGGTTATTCCTTGATCAAATTCTACTTTATTTGAAGGTGGAATTTTTATCCCTAAAGCACTAACGAATCATAAGATACATAGGTATAACGATAAGTTATTCTGTCTATCATCAGTTATCATCAAGGAAAAAGGTTAGTACAGGTTATATAATATTCATAAATCCTTATATGGTGAGATAATACCTTAAATATCTAAAACCTTATCCAAATTTTAACTTAAACCATTATATAAATGGTTAATATTATAACCCTTCCAAAATATAATTCACCCTTTATTCCATAAATAAGCTATTATCTTATACCAAAAACATTTTTTTTTGGAAACTTGGATTTATCCTTGAATCGATAAAATATTAAATCTGATTTTATTATTCTAAAGTCCATGTATAGGGAGATAATCACATGAAAATTCACTAAATTATGAACAATAAGATTTTCATATGGCTTATTCATACAAAAATAAAACATAAAATTCCAAACTATGGGGGGGATAAGTTTTCCCTAATTATCATGATCTAATTCATCCATTATGATTGCATAATATTTCCTTTTTTTCCTCTGTACTCAGAGATTTTTGTTTCTTATCATTCATATTATTCTTTGGATTGGGGCATTGATTTGCATAATACCCAAACTACTTTCACTTGAAACACTAGAGTGAGGGTGGTGCATTGGTTGTAATTATATTCTCCTCCATTTCATTAGTTGTCCCATTAATAGTATTTCAAAATTCAAGGATTTTATGACCTACCTTTCCACATTTAAATCACCTCCAGATCCATCTAATCAATTACCTTAATGCTTAATCCCACATTTCTAGCACACATATGTCTGAAATTTCTTTCCACCATTTGAGTTTTCATGAGGCTCGATCTTAAAAACTAGAGGAATGGTGGGACAATCCAATTTACATTTCCACCTTAAGTGAAAATCGAAAGAATTATTCATATCTACTAAATTATCTTATATCCAAGGCCTTTTAAAGACATGGTTTCATTCTACCAAAGAATCGATCAATTTTTATTTCAGGGTTGATGATTAAACCAGAATAATACCTTGAAAGTCTTGTAAAATTAAATTCATAGGTATCAATATATTCATATTCCTTTTGCTTAAGATCAAGTAATTCATTATCCATCCTTGTTTTTAGAATACTAGGGAAGTACTTACTAAAACTATCCCCTTAAACTCTTCCTATTTCATATATTCAATTTCTTCTTGTTCCCTTGTATTCTTAGTAAGATTCCACCACTAATCCAATTCACCTTACAAATTAAAAGAATCCAAAATGAATTTATCATTATCCAATCACTAAATAATGGAAAATATCTTTTTATTTGTAATGATCCATTTCTTAACAACTAGTGTATCAGTAGAACCACTAAAAGAAGGTGGTTGCAACCTTATGAAGGACTCAACAAAACATTATTGCCTCATTTTCTCATTTGTAAGTTCAACATGATTCATAGATTGAGAAAGTTGTTTGATTATATAAATAAGACTTTCATTCCATATCCCATATATTTTGGTTGCTCAGGAGGATAGTCATCACACTGTCCACTGAATTCAGCATTAAAATAGTTCCTTCAGGTTCCATCCATTGACTAAAACCAAAAAACAGTGTTAACAACATATATCATAGTATAAAACCACATAATCATGAAAAAAAATTATAGGATGTCTAAATCATGACACCTCAGGTTTATCATAGTTCATTAAAATTCTTTATCTATCTAAATCCTTCATGATGATTCATAAAGAGTTTTTGAATTCCCAAAGCATATCCCCTAGGAGTATCAAACCAGGTGTCTATCAAGGCCCGTTGTCATGCACCAGTTTCTAATCGAGTCTACCTCAATACGGTGTTTTCGGGGTTGTTACCCCTATGTACATCTATTCTAGAGAAAAATCCATTTGTATTATCTAGATAGGTATTTATTTATATGAAAACACTTACTCTATCCTTTACCAAAATTCTAGGACATTTTCCAATAATTTAACTCATCCTTAGACTCATCATTAGAGACATCCCTAGACATGTCCTTAAAAATATAAATAGGGATCTCACTAAATTTTTCTCATCCTAGTTTCCAAAGGTTGACTAAAACTCTCCTTTTATACTAACTACAACTACTCAGGTTTAACATACATGGATATTACAACATTTTAGAAGAATATTCAACACATTACAAAAGTACATGCCCGAAGAACGTAATAGTTTAGTATCTTTGGAAACTTGGAAACACAATATTATAACTTGGTTAAAGATATTAAACATCTATCATAAAGTTAATCTCCTTTTATCATTCATACTTAAAACCTTTCTTCATAACTTGGGAAAGGAAACTTAAGAAAGGGTGAGTTTAGATTCTTAGTAAGGGTAAACATAGGAGATATAAATCTATGATCATATTAAATAATAAGATAATCATAAGGGTATGTGATCATGAATATTACTTTTCAAGTTCATACCCAACCTATCATAGATTATAAATATGAGTCATAGCATAAATATTGGTAGTTCATAAGGTAGAAATCATAAGGGTGTTAAATCATCATAAATCAATCATGAACCATAAGCTTGTGTCATATAAGTGGGGAACCATCATAAATATAGAAAACCATTTCATGTTTCAAGGTTAACTTCCAAGACCATCAACATAGTGTATCAGGAAATACTTATTTCCCATACTGGATCAGGACACACTCATTTTCCATTGTGGATTAGGACACACCTATTTCCCATTGTGGATCAGGACGCACCTGTTTCCCATTGTGGATCAGGACACACCTATTTCCCCTTGTATATTAATCCTTTATACTTTTCTCAAATTTTACCTCATGAGATATAAATATTTACCTACCTAATTGGAGGTAGATATAGGTTCCACCCATCATATAATGAAATCATACATATGTGTGCCATAAGATAATAAAAACCCATAAAAAGATATGGGTTTCATAAACATCATATCATAACCAATTAAATTAAATAGTCATCATAACATTTTATCATATCATAACCTATGGAAAATATAAAAGTTTTATAATCATTTCATTATAGAATAACCCATGAAAGGAAGTGGGTTTCATAAGCATTTTATCATGGTATGACCCGTGGAAGAGAAACAGGTTTCATAAACAACATGTCATCTTAAACATAAACCATTAAAAGAAATAAATATAATGGTTTAATTGGATTATAACCCCATTGAATCATAAACTATATCAAATGATTTAATTTTATATATATAATGGTTTTGAAAGATCACTTGGGGCATTTCTTAAGAAAAATAACCTTTCTTTGAAAATAATTTTTTTAATACATAAAACATTTTGAATATACTTTTCTTTGAAAAAAATATTTAAATATTATGAATTATTCTTTAAAAAAAATTAAAACATTTCTTGAGGAAAATATATTTTCCTCTTTAAAAAATGTTTTTTAAATCATAAAACATTTTTAAAATCTTTTTCTTTGAAAATAACCTTTAAAAATTATAAATAAAGATTTTAAAAATAATTTAAACACTTTTAAAACATAAAAAAATTAAAATTATTTTACTTGAAAATTATATTAGAATATCAATTCAAAATTTTGAACTCGTTTTTATAAAACATGGTTTTTGAATAAAACATATTTCTGACTGAAGAGAAATAAAGTCAGATTTTCCTAAAAACATTTTCTTAATTATACTAAGTACCAGAGAGTGAAAAAACGGTAAAAATACATGAATATATCATGAATAAACATATTATAATAAAATTTTGGAGATTTTTGATATATTTATCATAATATTTCATCAATGGAATCATAATCGTAAATAATCCTCATAAACGATGAGATTGTAGCAATAAAATCTTACTAATTTGGTAACTTTGATTAATAATACACATGAGATAATAACATTACATAAAGATTAAAATATCATTAAAATAATTATATTCATGATAAAATCTTTTAAAATTTCAGTATATAAACCTTGTAAAATAATATAGGTGCATAACAAAACATGTGTCTCAAAGAAGACAAATTGAGACAAAATTACCTTACTGATCTGGTAATTATTGAACCATAAACCTCATGAAAGAGATATAATAAAATGGATATTTAAATACCCATAAATTTAAGGATAAAAATCATAAAATACATTCATAGTCATTATATACACCACACAAAATAATTGAGTGGTGAATATGGAATAAGTCTCACAGAAATAAAAGTGAGACTAGAAATCCCCTTACTACTTGAGTAACTTTTGAATCATGAGATCCATGAAATAATAAAATAAATTAAAATTTTTATAATAATTAAATAAATTAATTTCATTTTATAACATTTAATAGGTCATTATATACACCACACAACAAGAATATGTGGTGAATATAGCTTATATCTCACTGAAATAAAAGTTAGACGAGAAAACCTTTACCGTAAGTCATGACTTTCTTTGTACATGTTCAAACCTTCTGTATAATAAATATAATTTTATTATAAATCTATAACAGAGTCATATTATTATATATTATATCATATATGATTTTATTATGACTTTTATTACCCGTTTATTAACAATTCTATGTTAAAGTTACATTTCGGGTAATATCTACTTTGTTTTTCTTATATGTTTTGACTTGTTATTTTTGGTAATTTTTCATTGATAATTATTTAATAATATACATAATTTAAAACATTATATAATATCATAAATATTCATTAAATATTTATTTATAATAATCTATAAAATTTAGAAATAGAAAATGAGATGCATTGTTCATGGAGATGGTAGACTGTACGTAAGCATGAACATTGTTTCTGTTTTCTTATTGTATTGAAAGAAAGAAAGTAAATGAAATATATGTATATATATATATTATAATTCAAGTATAATTATTATTTCATATATATAACATATGTTTATTAAACTCATACTTAACACATTCCATGTAAAGTGTGAACGAATCACATCGCTTTGAGAAGGCGGTAGTCCACACGTCCACAAACGATGTTATCATATTCCCACAAAATGGAAATAATGAAGTTATGTGTTATATAATAATTAAATAATCATAAATACATAATAATATAATATATATAATATAAAAATATTAATTACACCATTATTACCAACCTTGATAGGTGGTAATGGAAGAATGAATGACATCGGTTCGCGAGGCGATAGTATGTCGTACATACGAACAATGATTGTGTATCCCATTTGATGGATGTGTGGGAAGGTGTAGATCATAACCTTAAAATAAAAACATATAATTATATTTAGTATAATTAGGTTATTATATAATCTTTATATAATAATAATTTAAGGGGTGAAGAAATAAATGAAACAAAAGTGCTCATTGAAGAACGTTACCTCTTCTTTAGGTAACTCCTTTTGGTTTGCACCAAAGGACTTCCTTGGTTTGATTTATTCCCAAATTTAGGATTATAGGATTATATTATATATTTATGGATCTTATTTTTTCAGGTTTTTTATGAGAAAAATGGTTTTAGAGGTGTGAATAAGTGAGGGGGGTGAGTTCCCTTTTATAGTGGAGTGACATTCTTGTAAATATAAAAAGGTAAACACTATTGAGAGGTCTAAATTACATAATATTACAAAAATAATGGTAAATTTTGGATAAAAGGGGTGTATGGTCTAAATATTTCCATAAAATGTCTTTTTAAAATGTTTCTAGGTCATTTGGCCCCTTAAGATTAAATTTTAAACACTAAGTAAACTCATTTTTCTCTTAATTACTTTAATTAATTTTAATTGATTTCACTAATATTTTTGGTAAAAAACTAATTTAAACTTATTATAAATTTAAAATTATTCTTATTCTAAATATTTAATCCATTTTTATAAATTACAATCATATAAGCGTCATAAATTAATATTCCTGCAGACAAAACGAAATAACAGATTTTTAAAGTGAAAATATTCAAAATTTTGAAATTTTTTTATATTAAATTTCAATGTGAAAATGATTAAAATGGCCTAAATTGTATTAATATATTTATAATTGATCTAAATATACTTTAAAACTAATTTAAAATATAATTTAACTATATGAACAAATTAGAATAAAATGCAGTTTTCAATTAAAATTCAGTGTTTTTCACTATTCATCAAAAAATAAAAATTCTCAGAAAAATACCAAAATTTAATCCAAAGTAAATTTTGATATTAAAATTTAAAAAATAAAGTTTATTTTTTCAAATAAAAATTATAAAATTGTCAAAAAATATTTTTAAAACAATTCTACCATTAAAAGGTTAAAAAAGTGCCTTTTAGAAAAATATGGCTTTTTATGCCTAAAAATGGATTTATTCTTATCTCTTATCTAGAAACCACATAAGATGAATTTTAAATAGTTTTTTGAATGTATAATATATACATTCAATTAAAATCATTCATCAAAATTGGTTTGTTTATTTTATTGAGATAAAACATGTTTGTACATAGAAAAATAATTTTATTAGAAAATGAATTTCTTTATTTTCAAATAGTTCTTACATTAATTTCTAATTAATTGATAACCAAAGGATTAATTTTATATACATTTATAAACCATATTTTCATAATTTAGTTAATATTATTTATAACTTCTATTCCAACAGCCATGTGGTAGCTATAATAATATTTTAATAACAATATTAATAGTATATTGTAGTTCAGTAGAACTCAGTCTTACGTGTAATGCATAGTGTTGAAGGAACTTGGTATTGTGTGTAACATAATCCAAACTTAGTGTTGAGTGTAATGTAATCTCAGCTCGATGTTTCATGTAGTGAAAGATTAACTTGGTGTTGCATATAAAGAAAGCTTAACTTGGTATAGCGTGCAATGCAAGCCATCAAAGAATTTTAATTTATTCGAAAAAAATAATCTATAAAAACTCAGGGTGTTACACCTTACCCACAGAAGATAGTAATAACTTCCTATTTTTTTTTTATAAAAACTCAGTTTGTTTTTTCCAGTCTAATTCCTTTGAGTACGATTCTCCCTAATACAATTCTTCTCTGCACAATTCTTACTAGTATGATTCTCCCCAGTATGAAAGATATGACTTTGATAGAATACAGTAAAGATGAATCGGCGCCAATTCAATTCTGAGTACGGAAAAATAAGTACGATTCACCCTGTATGATTCTTCTTCAGTCCAGAAATCTCAGTAAGAAAATCCCAAATCAGATTATCCAGTCTGATACAATGATCAACCGAATACGATTGACAAGCTAAATATGGTAATCAGCTGAGTATGAAAATCATTGAGTACGATGATCAGCTGAATACAACATTGCAATCTTATCTCTTCCATTCCACTTCTCCATCAAAACTTCTTCAACAAAAATGAATACAGAAACTTATTTCTCTCCCTAAAAAGTCAGAGCTTCTCTCTCAGGAATAGTACATTAGTCATCAGAAAAGTACAATGTACTTTTCACCTTTTATAGGTGACCCTCGAGTGTATTTGGCAAGAATCCAAAAAAAATTCCCGCTTAATAAAATTCACCATAATCTCAATTTCCTCTAAAATCTTGGGTGTATTTTGACTTTGTAAACTCTTCTCAAAGCTTCTCAATTATTCTACAAACTTCACTTCTTTCTTCAGACTTTCATTTCAATTTCCAGTTAAATTTCAATTCATGAGTCTGATTTTATGAATTTTATTTCTTCAATAAAATGCATTGTATCAATTTAATATAAATGTATAAAGAAATGGATACCACTATTAATGTTTAATACAATCATTCTTTTGAATGTCGATCTCCCCCTTGATAGAACATCCAAAAAACTCCTTCACCTCTTCTCTTTGAACTTCTTCACCTTTTATCTTGACCTAGTTGAGATACAAGACTTCTTCTTCTCCTCTTCTCTTGACCCAGTTATAAATATAAAAAAATTTAACTCTATTAAAATAGATCTTGACCCAAATGAAACTTAAAAAGTAATTGAAACCCTTTTCTTGAATGGTTGACTACATTTTTGATCAGTTTTTTTCAAACAGTTTTCATCGGCCTCATCTCATCTTCGACAACTTCCTTCATTCACAAACATGTGCATGAATCATGACTTTCTTCATGACTTTAAATTCATTTGAGACCAAATTTAACATCTTCAGACTTCAATTGGAAGGTATCATAACTTTCCATTCATTCTATCTTCTTCCTTTCCTTCACAGTCTGAGTATGATTTTCTAGGTACGATCATTCTGGGTATGATCATTCTAGGTACGATCATTCTGGGTATGATCATCAGCTCCCTTTTTCTTCTCTTTCTACTGGATACGATTGTACTAGGTACGATTATTTTTTGATCGACAACATCTCTTTCTTCTCTTCCATCCAGATATAATAAATCTGGGTACGATTTGGAATACCTCTTTTCCCTTTTCTTCCATCAATCTTGCATTATAATCTCTCCAATAAACTTATGATTTATATGAAATTTGAATCATAAAAGCATCGTCAAATTTATATCTTAGTCATAGAGACTCTTATTCTTCATCAAAACAACCACTCCTTTCACTCCGAATTCAGAGTGAATCCTATGAACATTTACTTTTAGTAAGATACTTTCTCTTTCATTCTGGACTCGAGGTGAGTCCAATCAGAACCATCTCTTCCAAACAGATTTTTTTCATTACGATGGACAAAGTGAGTATGATTCTTTTGAAAACAACCATCAATATGATTTTAACCAAATAAAAAGTGAGGTTATTTTCTTTCTTCAAAAAATTTCCTTGAAAACAAAATAGAACATTTGAAAACAAACACCTTCCTCATCATCTTGGTCCTAAAAATCTCCCCCTTTGGATTTTTTATTAAATTTTTTTCATAAATCACTTAACATTATACCCTCATTCAATGGATCACTTGTCAACAATTCTAAGCCTATGTGATCTAACTTTAGGATCGAAAAGATGAATGTAGATGCTCAATATACAAGAGGGGGGGGGGGGTGAATTGTATACTTTAAAAATTTCTTTGGAACCTTTAAAGTTGGTATAAAAACTTTCTTTTATAATCTTAATCAAAAATGTGTTTAACAAATTTAAACAAGGTAAATTCACAAGACCTCTTAGTTCTACAAACTTTCTTGATTCCGAAAAAGTGGTTCTGGAAATGAAACTTAAGAAAAGTTTACAAGGACAAAGATTCTACCTTAAAGCATATAGAATCTTACTAATCAGAGTATACAAAAACAAGGAAGTATAAGATAGTTATACTTTCCTTATCAATCAAAATGCAGCAGAAAACAAACTTGAAACAATACAAGTAACAAGTAGGAAACCCTTTAACCCAAAGATAATGGTATCCAACAACCTTGGATAAAGGTCCCTTGATTTATACTTTCAAGAAAGTCTGTCTTACCCACACCAGGGTAAGCCCTCGATAGGAATATCAAAGTCTGTCTTGCTTTCCCCGCAAGCCCTCAACTTCACGGTAGTTGGAAACTCTGTCTTCCTCACCAAGGAAGTCCTCAAACTTTAAGGTAGTCGACACCTCTATCTTCCTATCCCCGGAATCCCTCGAATGTACTCAGTAACATTCAGAGTCGCACGAAGAAATTATGAACAATATGTTCAATACGCACAAAGCATGAAAGTTTATCTCTCTAGAAATCACTTCAACAACATGTAATCTCAAGAGTGATCAACATCTCTAAAATTCCTGGGCTCATTCAAATGAGCTCCTATTTATAGGCACATATTCATTGGTCGGATCCCTCATCCAAAGGTCATATTTTTCCTTGAAATTTTGAGGGACCTGTACACGTGTCACTCAAACAATGGTTAGTTAGAAACTGAAAGTATGATATCATTTTATAACTCAAAAAAGAGTAAGTAAAATATGGTTACTTAGACAAATTCATTTTTCGGATTATAAGGAAAAAAATTAAAGTTTAGATCCTAACCAAAAAACCATTCGGTGTCTATAATACATGAATATTTGTATTTTTTCTTCAAAATAATTAAGAACCTAAATTATATATAATTACGGTATCTTAATTTCAAAGAAATTCGGAGTCTAAATTCATAAGAATTCAGAGTCTAAATTCAGAGAATTTAGAGTCGGAATTCAGAAAAAATCGGAGTCTAAATTCAAAAGAATTTGGAGTCTGAATTCAGAAGAATTTAGAGTCTGAATTCAAACGAATTTGGAGTCTGAATTCAAATGAATTTGGAGTTTGAATTTAGAGAATTCGGAGTCTGAACTCAGACAGTTTGGAGTTTGAACTCAGAAAGTTCAGAGTCTGAATTCAGAATAATTCGGAGTCTGAATTCAGAGAATTCAAAGTCTGAACTCAGAAAGTTTGGAGTCTGAATTCATAGAATTCGCAACCTGAATTCAAATCCTGAAAATAAAATACTCTATATCTAATTATTTATAAGATTATGAGGTTTTAGATACAAAACTAAATTTTATACTTGGAAATAAAAAGAGTTAGGTTTAGAGAAATTATGACAAGATCAATGAAAACATGGTAAGGATAAATTTACCTTGAGGAAAGAAAATTTTCCTTATCAAAATTAAACTTAGGGGAAATAAAATTTTCCTTAAGATAGAGCGTTTTTTATTTTCAAAACATGAAGGAATGTAAAATTCATAAGGAAACCTTATTGACTCAACAATCTCCCCCTTTTTGGAAAGCACAAACATCCTTATGAAAAATAATATAAGGACTTAGAAAAAAAATTCTGGACTTTGAAAATAAAACTTATCTCCCTTAACACATGGGAAATGAGGATTACGACTAACTCCCCCATAGGATTTTGAAACACTAAGGATCGTATTCTTGATTTCCATATTGAGACTTAGCATTTTATTGTATACAAAAATCTTCTTGGATAAGAACTCCCCTTTAGATGAACTCCTCCTTACTTAGGGAAATTTCTTCTTTACTTAGTATCCTTTTTAAACATTCCTTTCTCCCCCTTTGTGATTTTCAAAAATGAATACAGGGAATGGAAAAAGAAATATGGTACCTGAAATATTAGTACTAACCAAAAGATGAGCAACCAAAAATTTTATTAAGATTGGAAAATTTTATACAAGGAAGAAATACAACAAAAGATCAGAATTGAACAAGATTATCCTTCCTACTCCTTCGGCATCAACTTCTTCACTATGGTTTTGAGCTTCTTGATTTCCTTGTGATCTTCCTCTGCACATTTGAGAAGCTGATTATGATATTCTATTTTCTTCTCTAGGGCTTTGATTTTTTCTTCCTGAGTCTCAAGAGATTTTTCCTGACCCTTTAGTACTTCTTCTTGATTAACTATCTTCTCTTCTATCTCAATCCTGAGATCCCTTTCTCTCTTCCAAATATGAGCAAATAAAAATAATTTCACATTCAGATCTTTCACTTCTTACTTCTGAGTATTTTTTTCAAGAGATAGCTTTTCTTCAAAATACTTGGTGAGATCTTTGAACTTACCATCTTCGTTTTCAAAGTCATCTTTGACATTATCTTGAAACTCAACAAGAATTCTCATGTCTTACATAGTTTTCTTTGACCATCTAGTCATCTTCTTGCAAGATATTTTGTGGGATTCGTAGTTTATGAAAAAGGTTTTGAAATCAACCTCAAGTTTGACACACTTATCCATCACAATGGATACTGAATCCGATTTTTGATTTAAGGTATGCTGAAGCATCTGGAATCTGGATTCTATGCTTGGAAATAGAGGGATAGTTCCAATAATATTTTTTAAAGACTAGACTAAAAAATAATGTCCAATAGAGGAGGATTCCGAATTAGATATTTTTCTTGGTGATGTTTCTTTTTCTAACTCAGAAAGTTTCCTATTTGATGAAGCACCCACTTCTTTCTTCTTCACCACTGCTTTTCTAGGTGTATCAACAACCACCTATTTTCCATTATCAGCTTTCAGAATGAATTCTTCTTGATTGGGTGATTCATGTTCACTATCAGATAATTGCAACATTTTATCTTCATCTACCTCTTCCTTCTCAGCTTGTGCCTCAACATCCTCTGGCTGAATGAAATCATGGTTGGAGCTTTCTTCTTAGACACTTTGTTCACTTCTTCTCCACTCTTCTCATATTTCCCTGGGGTAGCAAGTTTTAAAGACTCGACTTCAGAGGTTCGGATTAATAATCTTTCATAGAGACTTTCTTTCTCATGAAAATCCTCAACTTTATTTATCAAATCTTCGGTATAACCACTGCCTTTTCTTCTTCTTCTTCTTCTACTTGTTTTTCTTGGAATTTTTTTAGATTCAAAAATTTCTTTCCCCGAGTCTCAGGAAGTGGTTCTATCAGAAAGGATTCTGGTACCGGAATATTCTCGGATTCTATCTCAGCAGCCTTCAGAAGTGATTGGACTATCTCTGCCTCAGACAAATTTTTCTTCTGCTTTTTCTCTTTCTCTTGCTTCTCAAGCTCTTCAGCTGCCTTTTTCTTCAAATATTTTGCCTCAGTAGGGTCCAGGACAAACTTAGGCTCCCCTTCTTTCTGATTTTTCTTGTCTTATCTCCACTTTTCTACTATCTCACCAGGATAATCTTTTTGTTTCTTTAGCTTCGAGAGTGATAACTGAATTTCCTTTGCCACTGGATTTTTTTCATTCTCTTCTACTTCTTTCACCTTCCTCTTCCTTCCACCCTTTTTGAAGGTTTCAACCACCTACTGTTTCTTTTAAAGAGTTTGAATTTCATCTTCAGAAAAATCATAGAATTCTTCAGATTATTTTGAAAAACCAATTTTCATCCTTCTCAAAGTATCATCACTCAACAACATGACTTTGCAATTCCTCGACTTAGAACTACAAGTAATTTTGAAGGATTATAAACATCGAACAATAATCTTTGACAGAATGGATGGATACATAATAATTTGAGATTTTAAATTCCCATTCTTGATATTATCAGTCCTAATCATAATGTAATTGACCAAATTTATCTTCCTTAGATTCACCAAGAAATCTAAAATATAGATGTCACTCTTCTTTAGAGTATCCTTATCACCTTTTCTCGGAATGATGAATCCATGAACCCACAATTCAAGAATCTGAAATTTTGTAGACAGGTGAAGAATATTCAGAGTCTTTACTTATGAAAGACCAAGACAAGCCATGGATTTTTACTTAATAAAACTTCCTTGAACATCAGGTAGCTTGTGAGTACAGAACTCATCTTCCCCTTCATAAGGAATACCAACCAAGCTTGCAGCCTTGGTGAAAGAAAGTGAATATGTCTTTCCATAACACTTGAAAGAAAACTTACTCCTTTCTTCATTAAATAAAGTTATTGACTCATAAAACTCTACTAACAACTCCAGATATACCAAATCCTAAGCTTTTGGTTTTGAAATACATACACTCTCCCAGCCATTGAGTTTGATATTCTAGGAAATGATATAGTCATATTTGGAATAAAACTTTGGATCTACTAACCTTTATCTATATATTTGTCATTCAGATATTGGCTTGATAGTTGAAATTTCTTTCTGCGAAGAAACTTCGGCAGACATTCGGAAGTAAGGAAGATCTGAGAAGTTCAGAATGAGCTTTTGTAGGAAGGGCAGAGCTTCAGCACGCAAGAGCTTGGAGATCGATGTGGGACAACCATTGGGGGTTCCTTTATATAGGCGTTTGAGGCGATAGTTTAGCTTCCAAACTCAATCCAATGGTTGAAAAACCTTATATCCAGATCTAACAGCTAAAAATATGACTGAGGAATAATTTTTATAGATTTCGATCTTTTGAGGTTTTTTTAAGGAAAACATTCGGATTTAAGAAAAAGTGAATACGAAAAAATTTAAAAATTAATGAAAATACTAACAAGTAAAATATTATTATGAAAAATTAATAAAGGAAACAAACCTTTCGAATTGCTAGGAAGATTATTCGTAATGAGGAAAATTCTTCTTGAAGAACTTTAGATTCCGAAAATTTGATTACAAAAACTTTGACTACGAAAAATTAAAAACTATGAAAAAAATCTAGACTATGAAAAAATTTTAGACTATGAAAAAATTTTAGACTACAAAAAAAATTTAGACTAAAAAAAAAATTAGACTACGAAAAAAATTTAGACTATGAAAAAAATTTATACTGCAAAAAAAATTTACACTACGAAAAATTTTAGACTACGAAAAAATTTTAGACTACGAAAAATTTTTACACTAAGAAAAAATTTAGATTATGAAAAAAAAATTACGAAAAATTTTAGATATGAAAAACTTTATTACAAAAGTTTTAAGAACGAAAATTTAAAACTATGAAAGATTTATGTAACAAAAAAATTTCCATTAAGTAAATTTTCTATTACAAAAAAAAATCATTACGAAAAATTTTCATTCTGACTAACAAGCAGATGTACTCCCCCTATTAAAAGGAGTTTCTTACTATAAGGAGACAGATTTCAACAAGAAGTTAATATGGAAGATTAACTTTCGGTTATCATTCCTAACTTTTGTTTAATGTATTCGAATATATCGGATGGTAAAGATTTTGTGAAAATATTAGCAAGTTGATCTTGCGTTCTGATAAATTGAAGAATGATATCTCCCTTTTGTGTGTGATCCCTAAGAAAGCGATGCCTAATATCTAAGTGTTTTGAATGAGAGTGATGTGCAGGGTTTTTACATAGGTAAATGGCACTAGTATCATCACACAAAAATTGTTTTTTGGTAAAATTCATATCATAATCTGTGAGTGTGTGTTACATCCACAACACTTGAGCACAACAACTTCTAGCTGCTACATATTCAGCTTCAGCAGTGCAAAGTGCTACTGAGTGTTGTTTTTTGTATGACCAAGAAACTAATGAATCTTCTAAGAAATTACAAGTTCTGGATGTAATTTTCATATCCATTCTACATCTACCAAAGTCAGCATCTGAAAAACTTTTTAAAACAAAATCATTTCCAGAATTATAAAAGAGTCCTAGATCCATGGTTCCCTTTAATTAGTGAAAAATCTTTTTCACTGCCTTTAAATGAGATTCCTTAGGATTGGATTGATATCTTGCACATAATCATACTGAAAACATTAAGTTTGGACGACTAGATGTCAAGTAAAGTATACTTCCTATCATACCTCTAAAAGATGTTTGATCTACTGGTTTCCCAACTTCATCAAGATCAAGTGAATTTGAGCTACCAATGAGAGTACTTATACTCTTAGTGTTGTCATATCCATACTTTTTAAGAAGATATTTAATATAATTATGTTGGGATATATAGATTCCTTCTGGTTTTTGAGGAATTTTAAAACCAAGGAAAATTTTAACTCACCCATCATACTCATTTAAAACTCATATTTCATTAGATCCGTAAAGTAATCAATTAAATATTCCTGAGTTGAACCAAATATAATGTCATCAACATAAATTTGAACAATCAAAACATTTTTCTTATATTTCTTTATAAAAAGGGTTGGATCAATATTTCCCTTAACATAATTATTTTGAAGAAAAAATCATGTAAGTCTATCATACCAAGATCGAGGGGATTGTTTGAGTCCATAAAAAGCTTTGGTAAGTTTGAAAACATGTTCAGGATGTTTTATATCTTTAAAACTAGGAGGTTGTTCAACAAAATATTCCTCTTGAACAAAACCATTAAGGAAAGCACATTTAACATCCATTTGCAAAATTTTGAAATTGAAGAATGCTGCAAAGGAAAGTATAATATGAATAGATTCAAGTCTAGCTACTGGAGCCTAGGTTTCTTCATAGTCTATTCCTTATTGTTGATTATAGACTTTAGGAACTAATCAAGATTTATTTCTTACTATGATTCCATTTTCATCACATTTATTTCTGAAGACCCATTTTACTCCAATAACAGAAGTTTCCTTAGGTCTTTCAACCAAGGTCCATACTTTATTCCTTTAGAATTCATTTAGCTTATCTTGCATAGCTTTTATCCAATCATCATCACCTAAAGCTTCATCAATGCTTTTTAGTTCTAATTGGGAAAGGAATGATAGATGTTCTACTTCATTCCTTAAGAAACTTCTAGTCCTTATAGGTTTATTTATATCACCAATGATACTATCACTGGGATGATTCTTAAGAAACATCTGATTTGGGTTTTGTAAAACCTATTCATCAATGTAAGGTAGGAAATCTTTGGGGTAAATGTCTCAGAAACATTTTCTTGAACATTTTCCTTATTAGAAGAATCTTCTATCATGGGTTGATAATCAGTTTTTGAAAACACATCTGAAGATGTAGGTTGAGGTTGTTTAAAAACAAAAGGACCAGTTTCATCAAATTTGACATGTACTATTTCTTCAACAGTACAAGTATTTTTATTGAAAACTCTATAAGCCTTAGAAGTTGTGGAGTAGCGTAAGAAAATTCCTTCATCGTATTTTGGTGTGAATTTGTGTAGATTATCTTTAGTATTTAGAATGAATACCTTGAAACCAAAAACCTTGAAGTATGAAAGTCTAGGTTTACTACCATTCCATAACTCATAAGGAGTTTTATTAAGAAAATGTCTAATCAAAACACGATTTATAGTATAACAAGAAGTACTTACATATTCAGACCAAAAATGTTTGGCTACTGAATATTCACTCAACATGGTTCTTGTTATCTCTTGAATAATTCTATTTCTTCTTTCAACAACACCATTTTGTTGAGGTGTTCTGGGTGCTAAGAAGTTATGAGTAATGCCTTTTCAACTATAAAAAGTTTCAAAAACAGAATTCTTAAATTCTCCTCCATGGTCACTATGAATAGTTATCAATGGAAGGTTTTTCTCATTTTTAACTTGGGATATAAAAGTTTTGAAATAAGAAAAAGCTTCATATTTCTTTGCTAGAAAATAGACCCATGTAAATCTAGTGTAATCATCAACTAAGACAAATACATAATATTTGCCTCTAATGCTTCCAGTTTGTGTTGGAACAAAAAGATCCAAATACACTGATTGTAATGCATCAGTAGTTGAGACTTCACCGACTAATTTAAAACTTGATTTATGTTGCTTGCCATATTGACAAAGATCACAAACTTTTGAAGAATCAAATCTAAGCTCTGGTAGATCCTTAACTAGTCTTTTCTTATAGAGTTTTCATAGGTTCTTAAGGTTACAGTGTCCTAAACTTCTATGCCAAAACCAAGAATGATCTTCCATTGCACTAAGGTAAGGTAGATCTTGGCTTCTAAGGTCTTCTAAGTTTATTGTGTAAACATTCTCTTGCCTATTGGTAGAAAGAATAAACTCTTCCTTATAATTGTGTACTAAGCACTTGTTATTCCTAAAATTCACAAGGTAACCTTCATCACATAATTGACTTATGCTAATGGGGTTGTGCTTAAGAACCTTAACAAATAAAACATTTGAAATCAAAGTTTTTTCAAGAATAACGATGTTACCTATACCAATAATTTCTTCCTGAGCATTATCTCTGAAAATTATTTTTCCTCCTTTCGTCTTGATAATCTTTTCAAAGAAGTTTTTGTTACCAGTCATATTTTGGGAACATCAACTATCCATGTACCATGTCTTTCTATTGGTATTATCTTTATTTTCCTGAAAATAAGAGTGTTAGACCTTTGGAACTCAAACTTTCTTGGATCCAGAAACTTCAGAAAGCAAAATTTTAGGAATCCACATTTTCTTTGAAAAATATGCTTTATGAAAACCTAAAGACTGAGTTTTTTAAGGAATTTTTTTCCCAATTCCCACCACACTGACACTTAGTGCAAAAAGGAGAACTTTAAGGAATAAAATAATCGTTACTAAAAATCGGTTTTGAACTGGTATAACCAAAACCAGAATTATTCCTTAGAGGTTGAATTTGAGAATACATCTTATCAAAGTTTTCCTTACCTAAGTTAAAGTTTGAAAAACACTTCCTCAAGGAAAATATTTCTGACTTTAGTATAATAAATAAGTTCTTATCTTCTAAAACATTAGTTTTAGCACTAGAGTTAGGCTCAAAAACATTTTTATTAGAAATTACTTTTTCTAGATCCTTAGAAAGTTTATCCTTCTCAAAATTTACTTCATCAAGATTTTTTGAAATACTTTCAAAATAAAGGGTTTTCTTATCAAGATATTTAGAAATATTTAATATTTCCTTAGTAAGAATAGAACTTCTATAATTTTCCTTATTAAGTTTTTTCTTGACTTTAGAATTTTAATTCTCAAGGAGTTTAGAAAACCTAGAAACTTCTTTATAAGTAGGTAAAGTATTATCTTCATTAGAAGAAGATTCTTCATCTGAATATTCATAATATTTACTATAATTATAATTAGCATTCAAGGATACATTGGTTATGGATTCAACATTGTGTACCTTAACCATTAAACAATAATTTTCAATAGGTATCTTGGCAAGAAAACCAAGATTCTTCTATCCATAAGATTCATAATCTGAGAATTATTCAAAAGAATCTCCACCACTGAAACTCCAGGTTTCATTAGATTTTAAAACTTTCTTAGATTTAACTTTGTAGTACTTCTTTCTATTCCTTTCAGAATTATTTTCCTTTATATATTTTCTCTTAAGCATAGGAAAATCTTGCCTTATATGCCTAGCTCTTTTGCATTCATAACAAGTGACTTTAGAGTCTTTATTGTCCTTCCTTTATTTTTTCTTGTATCTATACTGAAAGTCTTTATTCCCAACTATCTTGTTCATCCTTTGATCAAGATTAGCTAGTTCATTATCAGAATGTTCACTTTAACTTGATTCAGATAAAACAGTGACCTTCATCGATTTAGATCTTGTAACTCTCTCAGAAGTCTTGGATTTCATATGATTAGAGGTAGTTATAAAAGCAACACTTCCATTTCCATTCTTTTTCTTAACATTATCAACATCTCTTTTCATTCTAGTCTCATGTTGAAGAAGAGTTCCAAAAATATCATCAAGATCAATATGTGATACTTTCCTATTCTCATCAATAGTTGTTCTCTTTGATTCTCACTCATTAGGCATGATGTCTATAATCTTATCCACAAGTGCCTCATCATATAAACCTTTTTCAACCATGGATTATAAGCTATTAACAATGGTCATAAATCTATGTTGTACCTTACACACTGGTTCTCCATAAGGAAAGAAAAAACCATGGTACTCAGCTCTGAGCATAGCTCTTCTAGTTTCAATAACTTTGGAAGTTCCAAAATGAGTTACTTCAAGTTTCTTCCAAATACAATTTACAGCCTCACAAGAAGAAATCTGGATATATATATTTCTGGTCATGGAACACAACAAAGTATTGCATACCTTATAATTGAGTTGATATTCATGCTTTTCTTGGTTGGTGAAAGTACTGACTTCCTTGTCAGGGATTTTATATCCTCTAGTAAGTATAACAAAATTTTTTACTCCAGTATTAATAACAAACATCTTCATGTGATCTCTCCAATATTCATAATCATTCCCATCAAATATAGGTGGTCTAGTAGGATTAATATTTTCAATCGAACCAACGTTCATTCCTTCCATCTCAAAGAAAAAAATATTTCCACACAAACTAGTTAGTAATAAAAGTTTTTAAACAAGGATAAAAATATATCCTAAGTAATGAAAATATAGAACAATGAAAAACTTGAGCAAGAAAACTTATATGTGAATATAAGTATTTCAGATACCTCCTCTGATACCAATTATAGGATCAAAAAGATGAATGTAGAAGCTCAATATACAAGAGGGGGGGGGGGGTGAATTGTATACTTTAAAAATTCCTTTGGAACCTTAAAATTGGTATAAAAACTTTAGTTTTTAACCTTAAGCAAAAATGTGTTCAACAAAGTTAAATAAGGTAAATTCACAAGACCTCTTAGTTCTACAAACTTTCTTGATTCTGGAAAAGTGGTTCCAGAAATGAAACTTAAGAAAAGTTTACAAGGACAAATATTCTACCTTAAAGAGTATAGAATCTTACTAATCAGAGTATACAAAAACAAGGAAGTATAATATATTTATACTTTCATTATCAATCAAAATGCATCGGAAAACAAACTTGAAACAATACAAGTAACAAGTAAGAAATATTTTAACCCAAAGAGAAGGGTATCCAACAACCTTGGATAAAGGTCCCTTGATTTATAATTTTAAGAAAGTCTGTCTTACCCACACCAGGGTAATCCCTCGATAGGAATATCAGAGTCTGTCTTGATATCCCTGCAAGTCATCAACTTCAAGGTAGTCGGCACCTTTGTCTTCCTCACCAAGGAAGTACTCAAACTTTAAGGTAGTTGACACCTCTGTCTTCCTATCCCCGGAAGCCCTTGAATGTACTCAGAAACATTTGGAGTCGCATGAAGCAATTTTGAACAAGTTGTTCAGTACGCATAAAGCACAAAGGTTTCTCTCTCTATAAATCACTTCAACAACATGTAATCTCTAGAGTGATCAACGTCTCTAAAAGTTCTATGCTTGTTCAAATGAGCTCCTATTTATAGGCACATATTCAACAGTCGGCTCCCTCCTCTAATGGTAATATTTTTCCTTGAAATTCAGAGGGACCTGTACACGTGTCACTCAAACAACGGTTGGTTAGAAACTAAAAGCACGACATCATTTTATAACTCAAACAAGAGTAATTAAAATATGGTTGTCTAGCCAAATTCATTTTTCAGAGTCTAAGGAAAAAAATAAAAGTTCGGAGTCTAACCAAAAAACCATTCGGTGTCTATAATACATTAATATTCAGATTATGTCTTTAAAATAATTCAAAACCTGAATTCTATAGAATTCCAGAATCTGAATTTCAAAGAAATTCAGAGTCTGAATTCATAAGAATTCCGAGTCTGAATTTAGAGAATTCAAAGTCTGAATTCAGAAGAATTCAGAGTCTAAATTCAAAAGAATTGGGAGTCTGAATTCAGAAGAATTCAGATTCTGAATTTAGAGAATTTGGAGTCTGAACTCAGAAAGTTCGGAGTCTGAATTCAGAAGAATTCGGAGTCTGAATTCAGAATAATTCAGAGTCTGAATTCAGAGAATTTAGAGTCTGAACTCAGAAAGTTCAGAGTCTGAATTCAGAGAATTTGGAACCTGAATTCAGATCCTAAAAACAGAATACTCTATATCTAATTATTTATAAGATTTCAAGTTTTTAGATATGAAACCGAATTTTATACTTGGAAATAAAAAGAGTCAGGTTTAGAGAAATTATGACAAGAGCAATGAAAACATGGTAAGGATAAATTTTCCTTGAGGAAAAAAAAATTCCTTATCAAGATGAAACTTAGGGGAAATGAAATTTTCCTTAAGATAGAGTGCTTGTGATTTTCAAAATATTAAGGAATGTAAAATTCATAAGGAAACCTTATTGACTCAACAATAACTCGTTATAGGAAACAAGAATCATTGACAGAAAAACTATGCTATCCAAAAGTAGTGATTGTGACAACCATTTTCATTTTCCTTCCTCGGATCTTCTTCAACCTTAGCTTTTCTTCATCCTCCCTGGAATATAAAATAATTTATTATCCTACAACCACTCCATCAAATAGTTAGAATAGTTCACTCACAAAATAATATTTAATTTACAGCTTACCCACAACTCTCTCTTTTTACATGAAATATATTTATTTATGAAACAATTCTCCCCCTTGAAAAAACAATCCAAAGGTAATATGAGAGAGAGGATAGAAACACATACCTCAACCTTGATGATAAATAGGTTGGATACCCATGTTCAACCTCAAATTAAAGAATGATTCCTTTGGTAAAGGTTTTGTGAAAATTTCAGCAACTTATTTTGATGTTGAAACATATTCCAGGTTCAATTCATTATTCTCCACATGCTCTTTGATAAAATGATATTTTATATCAATATGATTTGAACAAGAATTTTGAACTAGATTCCTGGTGAGATTGATTTTACTTTTATTATCATAACCCAAGAGTAAGGGTAACTTCACTTCAACAAGTAAATCTTCCAATTAAGTTTCCATCCACATAAGTTGAGTAGTGGTTTGAGTGGAAGCAACATACTCAGCTTCAGTTGTACTAAGAGTTACTGAATTCTATTTCTTTGAATTCCAAAAAACACAATTATTTCCCAAAAATAATACTCCACCAGATGTGGATCTTATATCATCAATATTTCCTACCCAATCAAAATCTAAATACCCAAAAAATTTAAAACTATCTAAGCTTCCATACCTAATTCTAGATTATATCATGCCTTTGATATATCTAATAATTTTTTTCCAGAAAGTATATATGATTATTTTGGAGCACTTTGAAATCTTACACATAAGGTAATAGTATAAACAATGTCAGGTATTGAGGCATTCAAATACAACAAACTTCCAATCAACTTTTGAAATTATTTCTGATTAACTTTTTTATTTATCTATCTTTAGAAAAAAAATTACCAATGATATTAGTGTGGAAATAGGTTTTGATTTTTCCATTACAAATCTCTTAAGAAGTTCCTTATCATAATTTTCTTGAGAAAGAAAAAGGTATTCCTTCCTTTTATGTATTTGTAACCCAAGAAAGTATTTAATTTTCCCCAGTATGGACATTTCAAATACCTTTTTCATTTCTTCATCAAAACTTTCACAACTTATTTCATCATTCCCAACAAAGATAATTTCATCAATATAAACAATCACAATGAGGGAATAATCTTGAATTTCTCTGATGTAGATATTTTTATCCACTCTTCCTTTCTTGAAATTCATCTTCCTTAAGCATGTATCCAATTTGGAATATCATGCCCTCAGATATTATTTTAGGCCATACAAATCCTTTTTCAATCTACACACATAAATTTCATCTTTACAAAAAATAAATCCACAAGGTTGTTCAATATGAAATTCCTATTCAATATCACCATTTATGAATGTAGATTTAATATCAATTTGAAATATCTTATAGCCTCACTGTGCAATAATAGTAAGAAATATTCTGATGGTTTCAAGTTTTTCCACTGGAGCAAAGGTTTCATCAAAATCAATACCTTCAATTTTTGAATACCATTTTCACACCAATATTTCTTTGTTTCTTATCACTTCACCTTCTTCATTCAAATTGTTCTGGAAAACCCACTGTGTGCCAATAATGTTTTTGTTTTATAGATTGGGTATGAGTTCCCATGTATCATTATTTTTAATTTGATCCAACTCTTCATTCATGGCTTGAACCCATTTTGGATACTCAAACACTTCTTTTACATCATTCAACTCCACTTTTGAATATAGAGAAGTATGTGTAATATCATTTGTTATTCTTCTTGTTTGGACCTTTTGATGTTAATTTCAAATGATATTATGAGCTTCCACATTCTGATTGCACATGACCCTCATCCCAGATGGTGAGGTCTCTCTAAGTGCATCCACGAGACCCAAGTTTGAAACCAGGCAGAGGCATTATTCTGGTATTGTATCCATAACTATAGAAGTACTATAGAAGGTACTGTAGCAGGTATTATAGTAGTTCCTATAGCAGGTATTGTTTGGTACTGTAGCAGCTGGAAATATTCACCTTGGGTCATCGGTTTGGGCTTGGAGTCCTTAAAGCCTTCGGGCCACCCAGGCTTTCAGATCAATAAGGCTTTCGGGACACCTCAAGGCCTTTGGTCTACCTCAAGGCCTTCAGGGCCACCTGATATGAAAATGCACAAATAGATTCTACAAGGAACCATCTCTAGAGGAGGTTTCAAGAGTATGGTGCATTCACCAGAGCAAGGCTAACGGATTTGAAAGAATGAGAGGGTATGGAATTTTCATCGGTATAGGGCTTGTGCATCTCCGCACAAGGTCAGCTAGTCGAACATCTATGCAAAGGTGGAGAGCTGATCATGATGCAGATGTTGGGGATGGGAGGTTTCAAGTGGTCATAGTTTTTATGATTTTATTAAGACATACAAGTCCTTTAATGTCTCCAAAAAGCCTATGGGAAATGTAATCTCTAATCCTGAAGTACTTGTAAGGGTTCCCCCTCATCCCTTGAAAGGGGGTTTATCAAAAATCAATAAAAAAGAAGGCCTTTGGTCCATTCAGGCTGAGTCTGATTCTTCTTCTTGAGTAGGAATACAATTGTCTGTATTCTTATCAGAATTTTTTTCTTCAACTTGCTCAACTTCCTTTTTTTCTAAATAAGTTTTTTCTTTCTCACCTATTTAAATTACTTTCACATCAATAGAATTAAAAATTATTTTTGTTTCTTTGTTGAAGCATCTATATCCTCTTCCTCCAATAGCATAGATAAGAAATATTCCATCGTCACCTTTATGCTCAAAATTTCCATAGTTTCTACTTTTCTTCTTTATAATGCATGGACTCCTGAAAATTTTAAAGTGTTTAAAACTTGGAGTTTTTCTATAAAATAATTCATATAGAGTCATATCATAATGAGGATTATAGAAATAATTTTTCTAAATATAAATATTAGTACTCATGTAGTGCCTCCAAAAGTAATAAGAGAGGACATGTTCAAGTAACATGGTTCTTCCCATTTCAACCAAACTTGTATTATTTCTTTCAGCAACCCCATTTTGTTGGGGAGTGTATGGGGAACTATACTCATATCTAATTACATGCTTCTCCATATAACTTTCAAATTCTTCACTTATGTATTCACCACCATTATCTATTCTCTAATTCTTCACTGAATACTCACATTCTTTCTCATCTTTCCTTATGAAACTTTTAAACATTTTCAAATCATATGACTTTTGTTTTATAAATATAACACAAGTAATGCGAGTAAAATCATCAATTAAAGTGATGAAGTACCTATCTCCATTTGTTGACTATTTTCCCATTGGCCCACAGATATCAGAATGAATCAATTGTAAGGTTTGTTTTGAATAGATCTTAACTTTATTATTCGCAAAATTTGTAATCTTTCCTTTCTGACAAATAGTGCAACACCAAACTCTTCTTCTTGGAAAATTAGGAATGTCTTAGACACTATCTATTTTTTATAACTTGATCATGTTTCTCTGACACATGTGTACCAGCCTTTTGTGCCATAATTTAGTCTCTTCCACCATGCTCATGTAACAAGAGTTTTTTATTTCACCAATATGAAACAATTTTTTTTGTGCATTGGCTTCTTGTAACAGTTTTCCATAGTCTTTATTTTTCACAAAAAAACACCATCTTTTTTTAAGATAACTTTTTTACCCACATCAAAAAAAATTGAAACACTTAGAAAATTGTGTTTCATCCCATAAACATACAAAGATTTCTTAGATTTCAACTTTTCTTTTCCAATTATGGATAATCCAACACCTTTGATTCTTAGGGATTCATCATTACCAAATGTAATTGTTCCGTCTTTAAAATATTTCTCATTATTTAAAAATTTCAAATCTCCTTTCATATGAGAAGAACACCCACTGTCAATAATCTAAGTTCATTGTCCTTTTGTATCTTTCAAAGCGGTTTCAACAACAAGAGCCTTTTCTTTTTCCTTTTATTTATTCATCTTTAGCTTCTGATAATTGTTAGGAATATTTTTTTTGTTTCGGTAATAAAACAATACATTCTTTTGAAAGGTGTCTAGGTTGTTCACATATTTCACAAATAGTTTCCAAAGGTTGGAACTTATTTTCAATTTTTACTCCTCCTTTATCAAACTTATTAGACTTCTTCTTTTGAGGGAATTAACTCCCCCTTAACCTCTTCCTTTCATAACCTATGGAATAATATTAATGTTTTTGGTTGAACTAACACATATTTCTTGTATGTCTGAATCCACCACAATACTATCAATACCCATAGAAATGGTATTTTCCTCTAAAACTTTTATATTGATTGGAATTATGAATACATTTCTCATCCGCCTTCTTCTCTTTCTTTTATGATCCACTGATATCCCCATAGGGAACCATTAATTCCCTATGGTTCTATGCAAAAGAAAATTATAAAACTCAAACTATGATACTCAATTAATCAAAATGTAGTATTGGTAATTTTGAGGTTGAACCCACAGAGATAGTGAATTCAGTTTATTTAGGTTTTTAAAAGATTTGATTTTATTATATTATAGAAAGAGTTGAGAAAATATTTGTTTGATTGATTTTATGAAAGTAGAATGAAAATGAATCAGAAGATTGATTGGTTTTGTAGACAGATTTGGAAAGCGTTCCAGGGTTTTGTAATTTTTGGATTCAGGTGAAATTGATTTTTAGAATATGGATTAATTAATTCATGATTGGTGTTGGATTAATGATGAGGAGTATCCAATGGTCATGGTATCCACTCCTCAACACGGAAATACCCTATTTCCATTGGTATGGTACTTTAGGGTGTTGAAAAATCAAGTTTGTCTTGATACCATGTTTAAACTTGATTTCCCCTAAAGTTGAAAATGGGAATTTCTTATTTAGGGTTTTCAGTTGAACAATTTTAATGTTCCTTTTTGATTAAATTGTCAATGGTCATGATTAAATAAAAAGAAAGGAATTGGAAGTTGATTGAAGAAATCACACAAACCAAACAAATGAATAATAAAAGGAATTAAATCCAACACACCTTCCCCCTTCGGTTGCATAACCATAACATGTGGAGGGATTACCCCCCTCATCCTAGAGATGAGAGGTTTAGAGGGAAGGAGAAAAGAAAATGAAAACATTAATAAAAGAGAAAGAACTCAGATAGTGTGCAGCAGCTTTGCTCTAAGCTTTTGTCTCCATCCGAATCTGAATTCCCCATAGCTGCAGGCAAGCCCTATATTTATAGGCTTTGGATGGGATTTGACCAGACCATCACATGACGTGTAATGGTTTTTCATATTGTGTAATGCTGATCTGATTTCGAATCCATGATTTTTGAATCTGTGTGAATCTCATACTAATCTCGTTCGAAGATTTTGACCATTGACTCCTTTCACATCATGTAATGGGGACTCAAAA
The DNA here is from genome assembly GCA_963277665.1 of Viscum album. Lineage (NCBI taxonomy): Eukaryota > Viridiplantae > Streptophyta > Magnoliopsida > Santalales > Viscaceae > Viscum > Viscum album. The sequence continues at coordinate 740,837,732 of OY728158.1, read as the reverse complement.
TGTGTAACCTTTAAATCTTTAGATCCCCTAAATCTTGATGTATTTATTCTCCAAAAACAAATCTCAAAAAATGTATTGTTGTGTAATGTAGTTACATGATGTGTAACGGTATTTCACAACATGTATCAACTTCACGAATTATCCTGGAAGCGGTCTTCTTCTCCAATGAAGTCACGATGTGTAATGGTATTACATGACATGTAATCATTCTGCTCCTAGTTTTCCATCATAAAACTCCCTAAAAAATCTGGTGTCAGGCTGCTTTGCTTCTCTAATGGCATGAAGTTTCTTTTTGCTCTAATTTCCATCTCTTTTCATTCATTTTTCAAAAATTCATGATTTACTTCCATACAATATAAAACAGGTCAAAACGTTCCAAAATTGGAAATATTATTCAATTAAATAAAAAATCATAATATTAAAACACTCTAAAATGTATGCAAAAAATAAACTTATCAGCCACCAACCTTTCTATTATCAATCGGAGTCTTCTTTTTCTTTTCTGGTTTATTAGAACTATAAGTGTTTAAAAAAAATTCAGACTCATGTTATTTCAAAACATTTTCAGACTTAGGGTTCTTTGAGACTTTTTAATTCCTGACTTTGTTGGTCTTGGAAACATACACGACTTTCCCAGATTTCTTCTTTTCAAAAACAATTTCATCTTTCTTCTCAACCTTTAAAGGTATCTTTTGTCACGACCCATCCTCGGGGCCAGTGCCATGACTACCCCAAGCCCACCTTCCATAGGCCAGGGGCTGGTGACTAGCACCAAAGGCATAAATCCCTAAGCTGGAAAGGAATTTCCTTTATGAAAGTAAACAAACACAATAGAGTACGCAACAGGAAGTAAACACTAAGTGAATACTGTATACAAAAAGTAGTGCTGAAAGTAAAGGGGCTAGAAATACAAGCCCAACAGTAATGTACAGGTACAATAGAAAGAAAGTACAACTGAAAATGGGACAATAGCTAAAAAGGGAAGCTCCTGGAACATCCACCGAGTATCCTAACTGAAGGGTAGGTAAAGATGTCCACCTCAGCACTCCACGTCCATCGGTCCGCTCCGTGTGCCGTCTCACCGTGTGGTCCACCTTCGGGTATCGTCCTGTCCTGGATCGCTCTCAGCCTCCGTCAACGTTGTCTGTCGTCTGCATCCAACACAATGAGGTGCAGACATAGCCCGTGCAGGGGTGAGTATAACGATACTCATTAGGGACCCCGAGACCCGTGAGGTCTCACAATATCCACTAAGGATAAGCAAAAGAAGAAAGATACAACACAAAGTATCAACCAACCCTACTTAGGTATATGCCCATACATATACCTAAGTTATCAATCTTGGTTCGGCTCTAACTCTCGAGCCCAAGAACAATTCAGTACACATAGAAAGTAAAGTCAATCACATCGATGATAATGATTGAAAGTCAAGACTCAGCTCACACAGGTATGCCACAATAGTAGAGAGATATAGATGATCAGATGTAGCCACTGGATCATCTAAGTTGTCAGACCCACACAGGATACAAGACCAGCTAAGCTGTTGGACCCACACAGGATACAAGACCAGCTATCTCGAGAATAATAGAGATGATCAGATGTAGTCATTGATTCATCTAAGTTGTCAGACCCACACAGGATACAAGACCAGCTAAGCTGTCAGACCCACACAGGATACAAGACCAGCTACTCTGTCGGACCCACACAGGATACAAGTACATAGGTCAAACTGTCATACCCACACAAGATACAAGAACAGTAGTCATCGCTATCAAACCCAAGGAGCATCCCAGTATAGTAGTCGTCATTGTCGAACCCATAGAAAATTCTAGTACATTAGTCGTCGCAATCGCAGCCAGCTCTAGGGTTCCCGCACACAGCACACTCGATTCCGGGAGGGTCCTCTCCTTGAGCAAAGGGGTCGATACATCAACCATCACGAATTCCTAAGTTGATGTATCCCAAAGTTCCGTCTCATCAAAAGAAACCCAACGCGACAGACGGCGCGTCAATCGGACGCCCGGTCTGAGAGTTATTGGCTTTTCCATTCTAGGGGCCCGGTTGGAATTACGTTCATTCCAAACCCAGCCATTTTCCAAAGTTGTCCAAAACTCACTTAGAGTATCGCAAAAGGAACTCCTCGTCGCAAGGGTCCCAGTTCCGCAAACGGTGCGTCGTTCGGACGTGCGGTCTTGAAGATATTCACGTTTAAGCAAAACGGGCTCGGCCCGTCAAGCCCGGTGGGCAGGCTGGTCAGCCCAACCCAGTTCGGTGGGTCTGACCCAGTCAAAGGGGTTAGCTCAGCCTGGTGGGGCGTGACCTGGCCCACGCAAGGGCAGCCTATCCCGACGGGGCGCGACCCGGCCAGGCGCTGTGGCCCGGCCCGCGCGAGAGCTGCTCGGCCCGGCGAGGCGCGGCCTGGCCCGGGCAACAGGTAGCCCGGGCCGCGCAAGGCGGACCGGTCCGTGCTGCTAGTGGCCGGCCGTGGCTCGGCCAACTGGCCAAACGGTCCGGGGGGCGCGGCCCCCGGTTTTATGAAACGGCGGCGCCGCCCCTCCTGTCCGACCGGCCGAAGCCGGCCGGTCTTCTCCGGTGTGAACAGCCCGTACACGCGGGCTACTATTCTCCCATGCAGCACCTTCAGGTGCCATGGACCTTCTTCAACCTGGTCGGCCGCCTGCCGGCCGGTTCGCCCGTCGAAGCGGCCCACCCAGCGCGGGCCACGGTTCTCCGTAGCGCGGTTCCCTCGTGGCGTTGCGGTTCCTTTGGCCCGACTGACTTTAGTGGGCTGGTTCTTCTTCGGACGAGCGGCCCGCGAATACGGGCCTCAGTTCTTCTCTACGCGTCCGGCACACGGTCATCGCTTCCTCCGGTCGTCTCTACCTTTTCCATCTCCGCCTCCATCACGAATAAGAACAAGGATCATCGGAGGGTCGTCGGGCCGTGTTCGTTCGGCCCGCACCCTCCGCGTTAAGCGATAACAGTTGGCCGAAGACATCCAAGAAATTCAACTAATAACGGGATACAAATTATTCACTTAAAATTATACAATCCCCTACCTCTATTTGAAGAAAGATGCACGTCAACGGGCCACGGAAGACGAGCGTCGCGGAAGTCGGGCGCCGTGGAATACGGATGTCAATTCCGTTGACGTCGGGATGCGCCCAAGGAGGAATCGTAGCTAAGGTTCCTTACGGGTGGCTCCTCCTCTTGTGGCTTGGATAAAGATCGAAGTTAGCTTCGACGTTCTTCGGTGGTTCTTCATTGGAAGGTAGAAGCTTTCCTCTAATTCTCCAAAGGTTCCCCCACAGAATATTTTCCCATCAAATATTATAAAAAGGCTCCCCCAATATAATAACAATGCCATGTAATTAAAAATAATTCAAAACTAGATTAATTAAGTGGCATTGATTAATCTCAAGAGTTGGAAAATTTATGAGAGGAGGGAGGTGGAGAGGCTCCATCATTAATGAGGGGAGGTGTCAAAACTTAAGAGGAGTTAAAGGGGGTTGAGGGGAGGTGAAAGGGTTTGGGTTTGTGTGGGCCCCACCACACTAAATCCTCTCATGGGAGGTTATGTGGGGTGTGGGCCCCACCCCAACTTCCCTTTGGTTAAAAAAAACACCTCTTAAATAAAATTGTACAATATAACAATTTTATTTATTTTACTACGAATCCCCAAATAATAACTTCTATTCTCGACCAAACGTAACTGCGGTAAAGGTCTCCTTAAGCGAATACTGGCACTGCGAGTTCATCGGTGCCCTCAAATTTCAATTCCAAGCACTGGTTTAAAAGATAGAAAAACTTGCACATACGTTTACTGAACGTACCCGAACAAAATTTCAGAAATTGATTCCGGGCGCACTAGGCCTCGGAATCAGGCGTCGTCAGAAACTGCGGACTCGTAATATTCCAAAGAATTTAAGAAAAAAATTTCCTTTAAATTTACAGGTCTTTACATTACCCCCACCTCAGGGATTTACATCCATGTAAAGCTACAACACACACTAGGGAAACAAATGGGGGTACTGAGCATGCATCTGAGCCTCCCGCTCCCATGTGCTCTCCTAGAGGTTTCCGTACTGCTAGCGAATGAGCACCAGAGGAATCGACTGTCCACGTAGGACCCGCTCATGTCGATCCTCGATCTCCACCAGGACCTCCGTGAATGACACCCCGTCATCGATGTCCAGCTCCCCATGGTCGATGATGTGGGTCGGGTCGTGCACGTATCTCCTCAACTGAGATACGTGGAAGACGTCGTGCAACCGATGCAACTGAGGTGTAAGGGACAGGCGGTAAGCCACCTCGCCTACTCTGTTGGGGACTTGGAAAGGTCCGATGAAGCACGGAGATAACTTGCTGCCCCAGCCAAATCTCTGTAGACCTCACCGAGGTGATACCCGTAGGAAGACGTGGTCTCCATCCTCGAACTTCAGTGGTCTCCGTATCCTATCAGCATAGGACTTCTGTCTACTCTGTGCAGTCTTCATCTGCTCCTGGATGATCTGCACCTTCTCCGTCATAGCCTGAACCATCTCTGGTCCTACAAGTGCTGACTCCCCTGGGTCAGTCCAGCACAGAGGTGATCTGCAAGGTCGGTCGTACAATGCCTCATAAGGTGTCATCCCGATGGTGGGGTGATAGTTGTTGTTGTATGAAAACTCCACCAAGGGTAATTAATCCTCCCAACTGCGACCAAAGTCGAGGACACATGCACGGAGCATGTCCTTGAGAGTCTGAATGGTCCTCTCAGTCTGGCCATCTGTCTGAGGATGGAAGGCGATGCTCAAGTGAAGCTGCATCCCAAAAGCCTCTTGTAATCCCTTCCATAGCCGGGAAGTGAAATGAGCATCTCGATCGGAGACGATAGTCAATGGAACACCATGAAGTCGTATGATCTCCTGAATGTAGAGGCGTCCCAAGATCTCTACTGAGACCTGCTCTCTGATCAGTAGGAAGTGGGACGACTTGGTGAGTCGGTCTACGATCACCCAGATAGAGTCGTGTCCTCTAGATGTACGTGGAAACCCCATCACGAAATCCATAGATATCCCATACCACTTCCACTCTGGGACCTCTAAAGGTTGTACAAAGCCTGCTGGTACCTGGTGCTCTGCCTTCACTTGCTAACAAGTGAGGCATCGTGAAACGAACTCTACTACACCCTTATTTATACATGGCCACCAGTGTTGTCGTTTGAGGTCCTGATATATCTTCGCCACTCCTGGATGTACCGCTAGAGGGGAAGTATGAAACTCCCTCATCACTTCCTCCTGTAATGAAACTGCTACCATGGTACGTCCTCTAAAAAGGATGACGTGCTCCCCACCTTCATAAAATCCATCAGGCACCTGCCCTGTAGATATTTGAGCATGTCTCGTCTCGCAGTAAATGTCCCCACACTGCGCCTCTCTGACTCATTGAAGAAGTGGAGGAGTGAATGTGAGAGACTGAAGAAATGCTGCTCCATCTTTATCAACAAAGGATATCTGCAACGTAGCTAGCTGCTCTGTCGCCTCTCCTAGCAGTTGAATGCCTGATCTCCTGTTGTGAGCATTTGCTACAACATTCCCCTTCTCAAGAGTATATACCATCTTGAAGTCATAGTCCTGGAGGAACTCAAGCCATCGTCGCTATCTCAGCTGCTGAGAACCATACGCGATCACTGCTCACTCATGCATTAGGACACACCCGAGTCCGGTCCCTGATGCGTCACAGTAAACCATGTATCCATCGCCCTCCTCTGGTAGCCTTAATATGGGAACACTAGTCAACCTCTACCTCAGCTCCTGAAAGATCTGCTGGCATATCTCTAACTATACGAGGGGTTGCCCCTTCTTCGTCAAAGATGATAGTGGTGATGCAACTCTAGAGAATTCCGGCACAAAGGTAAATTTGGCCGACTCCTGAGTGATCGATTGCACCCTCTCATGCATGATTCCATCATGTGATGCATGGGTTTTCCTTTTTTCTGACCAAGGGAAACCCTATCCAAATGTTGTAGTTAAACCAAAACCTTTTTGCCTAATACATTCAATCTGTGTATGAACTGTGGTTTCCCAGCCCATACCCAAACTAACGTCATAAGGCCTCGACGCTGCCACCAAGAGGTTCCAACCGAAACTCTCTCCTCAAGGGTTAGATCACACCGTTGGTGTAAGTGTGATTATCGAGTCTCCTCCCAAAGTTATCTCCAGACGTGAGGGTCAAGTCAACGGTTTAACCGGAAACTCTAGGTCTGGGACAAGATTCGTGGAAGGAAGGAATGATTGGTACCTATGTCTATTGTTACGGAAACGAGTAGTAGACATAGAACATATCTCAAATTATTATTAGAGACCTTGGGTCACACTCCTTGACCGCATGCAACTACTCTCTTCCCCTGCCCTCCAGCTCCATGAGCCTAGCGGGAACTACAAAGGCGGGTGATTGTAACATGTTGAAATGTTCACCACCTCATGCTACTCTCCTAGATTTGCTTCCACGTCTGTTGCCTTGCAGATTCATCTGTCCTTATCACTTCCTCTTCTTAAAACATTTTACACGCTCAAGTCTCTATGACTGACACTAGTTTCATTCTTTTCAATTGTTAACATTCACTGGTTGTATCCGCTCAGCAATTGAACATTCAATCACAAAGGTTCTCTCTAGAACACTAACATAAGTAGGAATGCATAGAGGAAAAAGTGTTGGCTCAGATGTCTTTAAACACACCTCGCTCAGAGTTTTGAGCTCTAAAGCACTATTCACATCGTATTCATTGAGTACTAGGAATGGTTGGTATGCCTCAAAGAATACCCAAATACCGAAATGTCATCCTGCCGAAGCTGTATAAGATCTAGAAAACACTCAGCCACCTCCTAAAGCCAGTCCTCAGCCGCCTGTGGGTCGGGCTCGCCTCGGAACTTGAGGGATATCCGGTGCTGAAACACATGTAAGGCACTAAGCCTACAAGTGTCCTCTATCGGTACCGCCGGTAGTGTCTGCTGACCAACGAGCAGTGATATAGTTGGCACACTGCCCGAAGATACCATCTCGAAAAACAGTCCAAGTACCGAAACTTCATCATTAGGTGAACCATCCTTAGGGTCACTCGCTGAAAAAGATTAGTATCTAAGATCAACATCTTCTCTACTAGTGTCTCAACTAGGCAGAAAACTCTAGTAATCACCTCCATCCAGTCCTCTGCTGCTGGAACTCGTGCAACACGCTCTGTCGGCGTGCACCATCTGCTTGTACGGCTGGTGGCATCTGCTGCCCAACGGGTGGTGCTGCTGCCGGTACACCACCCGAAGGTGCCAACATAGTAAGAGGGCCCTGCACCGGAGCCTCGTCACTCAGTGGACCTTCATCGTGTACTCTCTCTCGGGAACCCTAGCTGGTTGTCTTCGCTGTGGAATCCTGATAAGGAATAGGTGCGCCACAGTAAAAAATTTATACCTGGTGAGCTGACTCAAAGAGACCACAAAGGAAACTCTTGAAACACACACACAATCAGTGTTTCCGTGAACTGAGTCAGAAATCAGAATTCAGGGTCCTGGTGTATGGATACGTCGTCCGCCGCACCAACACTAGAATCCCTGGACAGAAAACCACACTCAATACTCTTAACACTATTTATTCAGAGTAAGACAGATCAGAGTCCTAAGTTCTGCGGTAGAACCGACTCCTCTGATACCAATTTGTCACGAACCATCCTTGGGGCCCGTGTAGTGACTAACCCAAGCCCACCTTCCATAGGCCAGGGGATGGTGACTAGCACCAAAGGCATAAATCCCTAAGTTGGGAAGGCATTGCCTTTATGAAAGTAAATAAACACAACAGAGTACGCAACAGGAAGTAAACACTAAGTGAATACTGTATACAGAAAGTACTGCTGAAAGTAAAGGGGCCGGAAATACAAGCCCAACAGTAATGTACAGGTACAACGGAAAGCAAGTACAACTGAAAAAGGGACAACAGCTAAAAAGGGCAGCTCCTGGAATGTCCGCCGAGTTTCCTACCTGAAGGGTAGGTACAGATGTCCACCTCAGCACTCCACGTCTATCGGTCTACTCCGTGTACCGTCTCTCCCTATGGTCCACCTCAGGGTACCATCTGGTCCTAGCTCACTCTCGGCCTCCGTCAACGCTGTCTGTCGTCTGCATCCAACACAACGAGGTTTGGGAAAAACCCATGTAGGGGTGAGTATAACGATACTCAGTAGGGACCCCGAGACTCGCAAGGTCTCACAATATCCATTAAGGATAAGAAAAATAAGAAATATACAACACAAAGTATCAACCAACCCTACTTAGGTATGTGCCCATACATATACCTAAGTTATCAATCTCGGTTCGGCTCTAACTCTCAAGCCCAAGCACAATTCAGTCCACATAGGAATTAAATTCATTCACATCGATGATAATGATTGAAAGTCAAGACTCATCTCACACAGGTATGCCATAATAATAGAGAAATATAGATGATCAGATGTAGCCACTAGATCATCTAAGCTGTCAGACCCACACAGGATACAAGACCAGATAAGCTGTCGGACCCACACAGGATACAAGACCAGTTATCTCGAGAGTAATAGAGATGACCAGATGTAGTCACTGATTCATCTAAGCTGTCAGACCCACACAGGATACAAGACCAACTAAGCTGTTGGACCCACATAGGATACAAGACCAGCTAATCTGTCAGACCCACACCAGATACAAGTATAGAGGTCAAACTGTCGGACCCACACAGGATACAAGAACATTAGTCATCATTGTCGAATCCACGGAGGATCCCAGTACATTATTCGTCATTGTCGAACCCACAGAGGATTCCAGTACAATAGTCATCGCAATCGCAGCCAGCTCTAGGGTTCCCGCACACAGCATGATCGATTCTGGGAGGGTCTGCTCCTCGATCAAAGGGGTCGATACATCAACTATCACGAAGTCCTGATTTGATGTATCCCAAAGTTCCGTCTCGTCAAAAGAAACCCAACGTGATAGACAACGCATCAATCGGACGCCCGATCTGAGAGTTATTGGCTTTTCCGTTCCAGGGGCCCAGTTGGAATTACGCTCGTTCCAAACCCGGTTGTTTTCCAAAGTTTTCCAAAACTCACTTAGAGTATAACAAAAGGACCGCCTCGTCGCAAGGGCCCTAGTTCCACAGACGGCACGTCGTTCAGACGTGCGGTCTTAAAGATATTCACGTTTAATCAAAAAGGGCCCGACCCGTCAAACCCGGTGGGTAGGCGGGTCGGCCCGACCTAGTTCGGTGGGTCTGACCCATTCGGTGGGGTCGGCCCGGCCCAGTGGGGCACGACCCAGCCCGCGTGAGGGCGGCCTGGCTCAGCGGGGCGCGACCCGACCAGGCGTTGTGGCCCGGCCTGGTGGGGCGCGACCTGGCCAGGCGCTGTGGCCCGGCCCGGCGGGGCGCGGCCCGGCCCGGGCGACAGGTATCCCGACCCACACAAGGCAGCCCAGTCCATGCCGCTGGTGGCTGGCCATGGCTCGGCCAACTGGACTAGCTGTTCGGGGGGCGCGGCCCCCGGTTTTCCGAAACGGCGGCACCGAGCAGCGCCACCCCTCCTGTCTGGTCGGCCGAAGTCAGCCGGTCTTCTCCTGCATGAACGGCCCACACAGGCAGGCCGCTGTTCTCCCATGTGACACCTTTGGGTGTCGTGACCCTTCTTCAACCCGGTTGGCCGCCTGCCGGCCGGTTCGCCCGCCAAAGCGGCCTGCCCGGTGTGGGCCGCGGTTCTTCGCAGCGCGGCGTCCTCGTGGCAACGCGGTTCCTTCGGCCCGAACGGCTTTAGCTGGATGATTCTTATTCGGTCAAGTGGCCCGTGGATGCAGGACGCGGTTCTTCTATACGAGGTCGGCACACGGTAGTCTCTTCCTTCGATCATCGCCGCCTCTTCCATCCCCGCCTCCATCGCGAATAAGAACAAGGATCATTGGAGGGTCGTCGGGCCGTGTTCGTTCGGCCCACACCCTCCGCGTTAGGCGATAGCAGTTGGCTAAAGACATCCAATAAATTCACCGAAGAATGGGATACAAATTATTCACTTAAAATTATACAAACCCCTACCTTGATTTCAAGAACGGTGCACGTGAACAAGCCGCGGAAGACTAGGGTCACGGAATTCGGGCACCGCGGAATACGGACGTCAATTCCATTGATGTCGAGATGCGCTCGAGGAGGAATTGTAGCTAACGTTCCTTGTGGGTGGCTCCTCCTCCTGTGGCTTGGATAAAGATCAAATTCGGCTTCGACGTTCTTCGGCGGTTCTTCATTGGAAGGTAAAAGCTTTCCTCTAATTCTCCAAAGGTTCCCCCACAGAATATTTTCCCAGCAAATATTATAAAAAGGCTCCACCAATATAATAAAAATGCCATGTAATTCAAATTAATTCAAAACTGGATTAATTAAGTGGAATTAATTAATCTCAAGAGTTGGCACATTCATGAGAGGAGGGATGTGGAGAGGCTCCATCATTAATAAGGGGAAGTGTCAAAACTTAAGAGGAGTTAAATGGAGTTGAGGGGAGGTGAAAGGTTTTAGGTTCGTGTGGGCCCCAACACACTAAATCCTCTCATGGGAGGTTATGTGGGGTATGGGCCCCACCCCAACTTCCCTTTGGTGAAAAAAACCACCTCTTAAATAAAATTTTACAATATAACAATTTTATTTATTTTGCTACAAATCCCCAAATAATAACTTCTATTCTTGATCAAATGCAATTGTAGTAAAGGTCTCCTTAAGTGAACACTAGTGTTGTGAGTTCATCGGTGCCCTCAGATTTCAATTCTGAGCACCGGTTTAAAAGATAGAAAAACCTGCACGTATGTTTACTGAACGTACCTGAACAAAACTTCAGAAATTGATTCCGGGCACATCGGGTCTCGGAATCAGGTGCTGTCAGAAACTGAAGACTCGTAATATTCCAAAGAATTTAAGAAAAAAATTTCCTTGAAATTTCTGGGTCTTTACATCTTTTTTTTATCCTTCTAAGGTTTCTCCTTTTGAGAACTTTTACTAACTTCAAAGATGGATTTTTTGAATCTTTTATTTCTTTGTTTGTATTTTGAAAGCTTTTGTTTGAAACGTTCCAACTCTTCTTATTTTTCCTTTAGCTTCACCTCCATATACTCATTGAAATTTTTTATTCTTCAAGATATTTTTTCAAATCATCAATCTATTTTACCAGCTTCATTTTCTCATCAGTAAAATATTCTTGATTGTTTGTTGAAGAGAATTCATCTTACAACTTTCTGTTTTGATTTTCAAGAATTTTGATCTTTCTCAAACATTCTTTCAACTCTTCTTTCAAATGATGTTCAAGTTGAGTTTCTTCTTCTTATTCAGAACTACTGCTTCTGAATTATTCATCATTCACTATTGTAATAAAATTATTTTCAATACCATATTCAACTAATTTTTTTAGATTCAACATCATTTCCTTCTTCTTCATCATCTTTGGAAAAGAAACTTCTTCTTTTAGAATTAAATAATTTTATATCTTTTCCCATGGAATACAATTTTCCTTTGTCACCCTATTTCTCCCACGATATTCTTGGATTTCTTTCTTCTTCATCACTATCCTATTATTTCTTTCTTCGAGGACAGTTGACTGCGAAGTTCCTAACATATCCACATTCAAAACATTTCAAGGGAAATTTCCCTTGGTATTTCTCTGTAATTATTTTCACATTTTTAGAAAATAGGGATAAAATATTATCAATATTTTTACATACCTCATCTTCAGAATTAGATTATCCAGCTTCACCTTCAATAATAATATTCTTTGACTTTTATTTATTTGCAGTATTGAAAGAAATTTCTCTCTCAACCTTTGTTTTCTTTTCATGGATTTCTCCCTTATCATTTCAAAAGTAATGAGAGTGCTATGAAAATCATAAAGAGATAATGTTTTAGGATCTCTGTCTTCTAATGAAGAAAATTTTGCATAAAACTTTTCGAGAAGGATTCTTAAAATCTTTTCAACAACTATAGAATCATCCAACTTTTCACCAAGACATCTGATAGTAATCACAATGTCATTTACCCAGATAAAGTAGTCCCTGAAAAATTCATGCTCACCCATATTCAAATCTTTATATTTCAATATCCCGATTTGTAACTTTTCCTTCTTTACTTTTTTATTGACTTCGTATATGTTTTTAAATTTATCCTTTGTACCATTGTTTTTGGAAACTCCTTTCACTATTAGGAATTCACTTTTAGAAAGTGATAATAATATTGGATTCGTGTACCTTCCATAATTCTCTATATTATTCTTATCAACACATGTAAGTGGTGATTTATCATCAATGGGATGAAACCCATTTTTTAAAGCTTCAAGAACATCATAACTGATAGACATAAGATAAAGCAACATTATATCTTTCCAAATATGATAATTATTTCCATCAAAATCTGGAATACCTTTATTGTTTGCACAATTCAAATTCTCCGTCAGCAAATAATAAGTGAAGGGAACCTATGCTCTGATACCAGTTTTAAGTGCCCAATTAGGATGATTGTATCATTGATAGGGGAGGGGGTTAATCAGTGATACATTTTATTTTATGTTTCTTTTCAATTGAAACAACCTTCACCTCCTGTTAAAGATTTTATTCCCTATTGAAAACAAATAAAAAACACATCCATAGGAACACAAGTATTTACAAGGTTCGTTATTCAATAAGAATAGATACATCCTTCGTATGGTATAGAAGTGATCCAATACCACACAATCCACTATAAAATAATCCTTGAATTACAACGAGTAGGATATACCCTTTCACTCGTGTAGCACTGCGTAAATAATCCAATAGTGTGTGTTCACCCTCTTAGCACAAATAGGGTAATAAAAAGTTTGTGTAACAGCACATGTTACCTATGATTCTTTTCAATTTCACAAATGTATTCAATTGAAAACACTTCTTTAATTTCTTACCTAGAAGAAATTAAGAACTTCCTGGGCTTTTTTATAAAAACTCAATCTGTTTTTCCCAGTTCGATTCCTCTGAGTACGATTATCCCTGATATATTTCTTCTTTGTAAAATTCTTCCTGGTATGATTCTTCCCAGTACAAAATATATGACCTTGACAGAATATGGTAAAGATTAATTGAAACCACTTCAATTCTAAGTATGGAAAACTCAGTATGATTCTCCATGTACGATTCTTCGTAAGTCTGGAAATATTATTATAAAAATACCGAATCTGATTATCAAGCCCGATACGATGATCATCTGAATATGATTGACAAGCCATATATAGTAATCAACTGATTACTATAATCGTTGAGTACGATGATCAACTGAATACAACATTGTGATCTTTTCACTTCTCTTCCACTTCTCTGTCAAAACTTCTTCAACAAGAATGAATACAGAAACTTCTTTCTCTCCCTAAAAAGTTGGAGTTTCTATCTCATGAATAGTACATCAACTATCAGAAAATTACAATGTACTTTTCACCTTTTATAGGTGACCCTCAAGTGGTTTTGGTGGGAATTCCAAAAAATTCCACACTTAATAAAATTAACCCTAATCTCAATTTTCCCTAAAATCTCAGGTGTATTTTGAATTAGTCAACTCTTCTCGAAGCTTCTTAATTCTTCTACAAACTTCAATTCTTCTTCATAATTTCATTTCAATTTCTAGTTTGATTTCTATTCATGAGTTTTATTTTTTGAATCTTATTTATTCAATACAATGTCTTTTATAAAATGAATATAAATGTATGAAGAAATGTATAGTACTATGAATGTTGAATAAAATCATTCTATTGAATGTCAAGCTCCCCCTTGATAGAACATCTAGAAAAATCCTTCACCTCTTCTCTTTGAACTTATTCATTTTTCTCTTGACCCAGTTTAGATACAATACTTCTTTTTATCCTCTTCTCTTGACCCAATTGGAAATATAAAACAATTTAACTCTATTAAAATTTATCTTTACCCAAATGAAACCTAAAAAGTAATTTAACCCCTTTTTTGAATGGTTGACTACATTATTGATCAGTTTTTTTCATAACAATTTTTATCGGCCTCATCTCATCTTCAACAACATCCTTCATTCACAAACTTGTGTGTGTATCATGACTTTCTTCATGACTTTAAATTCATTTGAGACTAGCTTTAGTATCATCATACTTCAATTGGAAAGTTTCTTAACTTTCCATTCATTCCATCTTCTTTCTTTACTTCATAACATGAGTACAATTTTATGGGTACGATCATTCTAGGTATTATCATTCTAGGTATGATCATCAGCTCACTTTTTATTCTCTTTCTATTAGATATGATTGTACTTGGTATGGTTGTTTTTCGATTGGCATCATCTCTTTATTCTCTTCCACCTGGATATGATAAATCTGGGTACAATTTAGAATACCTCTTTTCCCTTTTCTTCCATCAAGATTGCATCATAATTTCTCTAATAAACTTGTGATTTATATGAAATTCAAATCAGAAAAGCATCATCACATTTATATCATAGTCATAGAGACTCTGATTCTTTATCAAAACAACCACTCGTTTCACGCCGAATTTAGATGGAATTCAATGACCATTTACTTTCAGAAATATACATTCTCTTTCATTCCGGACCTGATGTGAGTCTGATCAGAACCATTTCTTACGAACATATTTTTCTCGTTACGATGGACAAAGTGAGTCTGATTCTTTTGAAAACAACCATCAATATAATTTTCACCAAATAAAAAGTGAGGTGATTTTCCTTCTTCAAAAACTTTCCTTGACAACAAAAGAAAACATTTGAAAACAAACACCTTCCTCATAATATTGATCCTAACAATATGAAACGTCTCTAATCACCTTATCTCCTAAAGATAAATAAGTAGACTACAAGATTTCATAAGGACCACTTTGGGAAAATCATCATAGGTGACAATGGTTTGTCCATCTAGGGCATGGGTGGTCACTTTATTTTTAGTGCTGTTAAGAGAATCAATTAATTCATTGTGATACAGAAGTTGGGAAATTTTAATCTTCTATAGGTAAAAATCATTTTCACCATAAAATTTGTTGATATCAAACTTTGTAGACCCCATTATCTAATTTTTAGTAGGATATGATACAAATTATTGGGGGAAACATTGTTGTGATTGTTCCCAAGAATGGATGAGGATCCACTAAAGTGTATCGGTGGGTTGAAAATTGATATGATAAATTTGTTTTATTTATTGAAGTAAAATTGAATAATTTTCTTCAGAATAAAAATTCTAGATTAAAAGAACAAAAATAAAAGAAATTGTAAAGAAGGAAAGAACACCAAGATATAACATGCTTCAGGTCATTATTATTCTACATGAACAACAAAAATACCACCCTAGATTATTATTTTTATTACCAAATGGAAAGAGATAAGAAAATAAATACTTAAATACAAAGAAGATAACTATAGAAACTATTCGAGGAGACAGACCTTGTTGAACTAAGTGGTGGAGACAAAGCCTATCACATAGAATCAACATTGTCCACTCTTGGGCAGACTCACTCATACACCCATAAAGGATACAATATCAAGCATGACTGAAAAAAATTAAATCGCTTACAGAGCCAAGTTCTAACACTAAAACCTAGTTATGATGGAATAATTTCAAGATTTGATACTTCTTTTAGGTGTGCATTCATCCTAGACCCAAGATCCATCATTATTCTTCTAATTATCCACTAAAATAGGGATCCAAATATAGGGATCATAGGGGTAGGATGGAGGGGGGTGTGGGTGGCTGGGAAACCTCATTTTCCATCTTCTTCTCTGAGTGATTTCCTTCAGAGCTCTTTGGTGGCCTCATTAAAATATCTTATGAAAACTAATGAACAAAGTAAGAATGAGATAAATATCTACTACTCTCCCTTAGTGAAACAAAGTGCCATAATGGAAGGTTAGAAAGGAATCAGGTGACACAAGATAAGGCCATGAGATGAATATCACAAAGACAGATCCCCTAACATAAGGTAACACAACTAGGTGGGTAGGTGGAAGTACATGAGTGGCCACAGGGGGCACAACATGAATCCAAATCAAGTAAAACAAACACACTGTGGAGCCTCTAGGGTCGTTGGATCAAATAGATCCATGATCCAGATTAATCCGCTTTACTAGTAAGAAAAACCAAAAATATATCATGTAAAAAGAAATTCAAGATAATTTGGAATAACATGAAGCCACACCAAAAGTATCCATGCATATGGTTCTCATGCATATAATGATTCCAAAATAATATATTCAATATTATATATAAAATATATGATTATAAAATAGCTTATAAAGCTTAAAGGAATTAAAATGAAACTATCATACATGGAATATAATAAAAATGTAAAATCAACTCCCTAATCAGATTAAATTATTTTAGAGGGATGGGAAAGGGATGAAAATAAATGAGTTGTGAGTAATGGGAGGAATTGTTCTTTTGGGTGTGGAATTGGATGATTCAATGGTAATAAAAATGGGTTTTTTGTGTTTAATGAATATTTTATTATATCCATTATATGAAAACATGTAACATGGGAACATGATTTTTCTACTTAAAATTCTCATATTTAAGTTTTTTATCATATGACAGGAGCTTTGGACACACAAATAAGTTGAAATTTTCACTAATTTTAGGGCCAAGGATCTTAATGATTTTACGTTTGGTGCTCTATTTGGTGGTGGTTTCATCTATATTGGTAATTATCAAGAAATTTTTTACCATTCACTATTTATTAGATATACACAAATGATAAAAAACACATCATGAGATATTTAATCAATATCTAGATTATGGTATTTATTTTATTATAGGAATGTTTAAAATGCATTGATATAATTTTAAAGTACTAATCTTGGATATGGTTTTCCAATTGATGCCATTTTGGATTTCTCATTATTATTTTGATTTAGTAATATTGTCCTCATTTTGATTGTGAGAATAATTTCTCACAGTAACTCAGAGTCTTTCCAACATGCTTTTAATTTCCCTATCATAAGGTAAGTCACCTCTTTATCTGATAATTTCAAGCAGTAGACCTGTTAGATGAATTATTACTGGTAGTTATTTTTATAATTTATTGGTTATTTGGGAACTCAAAGATTTTATGTTTCTCTATATACAAGCCTTGATCATTGAATTTTCCTTTATGGGAGCATATTTCATATGCATATAGCTAATATGTAACTTAAATAATGATTAATTGCCTATCGTTTTCCTTTTATCTTTATGGATGAATCATTTCTTGTATTTTTTTTCTTTTGACATGGAAGAATACTTGAGAAGTTTAGGGATGATGATTGGTTGATACATATTATTTCAAAACAATTCTACCTATAGATTTTTTTATGGTGATTCATCCTTGAATCATCCATTAATAATGTGGTGATTCTGTAATCACTTTAATGATCTTGTTTCCTTTAGTCATGTAACATGGAGCTGGAGGAGTTCGAGAGCAGAGCATCATCTCAGGAGTTTATTTTCTTTCTAAATTCTAGTATAAGTACTGTGTTTTAGTACGTTTTTAGTTGCTGTGTGGATAATATAAATAATTTCTATCTAAATCATATAGTTTAGATATAAATTGAAGTTCCACTGGTTATATTTTAATTCTATTTTCACTTAATCATTTTGATGTTTTTAGTACTGATCGGAAAGATCGATGCTAAGTTCATCCAATTTCTTGTACCATCAGAAATTAATTTTCAAAACTTCATAATCAATTGGCGAGATTGATTTTGGAAACACTTTTCAAAAGATAAAAAATTCAAAAGACTTCAAGACTTACGGTGAGTTCGTCTTGTTGTCATTTTTCAAACGGTTCGCAATTGATTAATTTTGGAGTGGAGAACTCTTAAATTGATTTACTTTTGTGACTTAACTCCTAGCAAGGGAGGTGAGTCATTATTTTTAAGGTGGTACCCTGCAAAAAACTTTTATTGAATTGGAATACCTTTAAAACCAGTAGAATGAAGATTTTTTTCCCGTGCATTTTAATAGATTGTTCATTTATCAGCGTACTATATCTCTGTGTCTCTATGTTTTCAACTGCTTTTAGCTTCAATTTAGTTTAGATACATGTTTTGAAATATTATATCACTCTTCTGCTTAATAAAAAAAGTATAAAAAGTAAAAAAATAGAGTATCCACTCCACTACAGACAACAGTGGAGTTCAGGAAGGTTTTTAGAAGAATAGTGGTTAGAATTTCCTTCCCTGTGGGTTCGACCCTGCTTGCCACTTATACAGTAGTTAATAGGAATATAAATTTTAAAATTTGACTGACTTCAATGATGGTTTAGGTCAATTTTTTTGTGTCGTTTACGGGGACACACCAAGAGCGGTATCGGTGACATGGAGTTGCAGGAGCAGGGCAACAAATCATGAACATCATTCACAGAGGGAGGATTCTTCTTCCTTTGCTCTATTTTATTTACGTTGTATTTACTTATTTTGAATTGAAAATTATTTTCACTTAATTACTTGATCGGGAAATTGGAATTTATATTGGTTTATATTTTCTTCTTCTTCTTTAAATTTATTCTAATGAGATTCATATTCTTTCAGTGAGATTAGATCTGATTCTCAAATCTAAAATTGAGTCTGCACCTTCTTGAAATTAAAAATTAAACCATTGATATTTTGGTGAGATTGGTCTTGTATTATTTTTATCAAAGATTTAAAGTTAAAACTACAGAAAATTTCGGCGAGATATATTTCTATTAACATGGTTAAAACAACCTGTTGTATGTGGTTTTTGATGTGGCGAACTTCGAGAATTATAATACAGAGTGTTATTTCTTCTGGAAAGGAAGAATTAACCACTAATTTTCAAGGTGAGAATTCAATATAATGAAGAATCATTTTTATAACCAGTAGATTTCAATTCAACTGAGCTTACCATTTGATCAACTCTCAGCAGTTCTGTTTACTTTTTATCTTATCTCTAGTTAGTACTATTGCTTCTAGCTGTTTCATTTTCCAGTTAATTAAATAAGAGATTTATAGAATTAGTGTCATTTGTTTTCACTTCATCATAAATAAAATATTTAAAAATATATATAAAAAGTTTTAAAGTAAGTAATTGTTTCCCCACTGCTAACAACAGTGGGGGTTGTAAAAAATCTTAGAGCACTCACCTGCCTTCTTTGTGGATCGACCCTACACCACTGTGCTAGTGTAGGTTTATAAATAAAATTTTGAGGGTTGTGACAACCTCCAGACCCATCAAAAATTTCGGTGAGTCATTGACTCACCGATCCAATCCTCTTTAGGTTTCGCAACCTTTCATTACCCCATCGGTCTCTCATTTCTTCACCACTCACCGATAGTTCATTTTTTTCCTCATACTGACGAATAGATCGGTCTCACAATTTCTACTTTGCTTATTTTCTTCTATCGGTGAGTCTTGACTCACCGATTCAAACCCTCACCATCGTTTTCACTTCCCTACACTGTTGGTGCCACCCTCTACTTCAACCCATTCACTTTTCCATTGTAACGCCCCGACCCCAGTTACTCAGAGTCGGTGCATTATTACATAACATTGGCATGATCACAAGAAAGATCAAATCTCGAAAGACTGATTGGTTTAGTAGCCTTGGAAACACTAGATATATTCATAAGTTTTACATTACATCATAAAATGAAAAACTACTACAACAACATAATGTTTCCACAATCCACACTATTAACCCCTCATAAAATCCCTGCAGGTCATTCATAACTTACTTCTTCACATCCTGGGAAAAATAAAACATAGAAAAGGGGTGAGCTCAAATGCCCAGTAAGGATAACAATATAGCGGAAACTTTCATAAATAAGAATAAACATTTAAGGCAATGTATAACTAAAACAAAAGCCTTTTAAATATGAACTTTCAACATGGTATGGCATAAATAAAATGAAATAATTCCATTTACTTATTCACATGGATATTCTACTAATCGAATAATCACATGCAAAAATCAATAACCACTTTCATAATGTTGGAATGCATAATGCCAGACTATCATAACCACATAGCCAAGGCCTCGTGCCAAGACTACAAATAAGATTTTGTCAAGGCCTTGTGCCAAGACACTAGTTTGTCTCATGAGACCTACCAATGCATCGAGGAGCTATAGCGGGCTCCACCCGTCACATATTAAGTCCAATGCATTCCCATATGAAAAGGTTTAAACATAACATAAACATTCGTATTAAAACTAGCATACGAAATGTCAATACTTTCACCATAAACTATGAATGGTATAAAAATAGCACATCCACAGTCAAACATATCACAAAGACTTCAATACAATATAGAAGTTTTGTATCATAATAAATCAACTTCAAATAATCTTAAAATCCATCAAAGGATGTTGACATAGATGAAATCAAAATTCCTTTTAAAGAAATATCTCCTTTTATTTTGAAATAATTTAAGATCCATATAAAATAAAACATTTTCTTTGAAAATATTCTTATAAGCTTGTAAGGGAAGCTTTGAAGATTTTATAACGGCGTAAAATAGCCGCACCCACCGTATAAGTTAAAAAAACATTCTTACCTTAATTCTGTCGAAAAGGTTAAAAAGGACCTTGTTTTGAAAACGACCGAAAGATTCCTTTATAAACCACTTATAAAAGTCAAAAAGGGTATAAATGACTTTAACTCATATTCTAGTAAATAGTAAAAATGTTTTGAAATACATTTTTAAGAAACATGGATGTGGATGATAAAGAGATCCCAGTAGATTATTACGTATAAACAACCTCAGATAATGAAGAGATTGTGAAATAAACCCTTACCTTGTACTTTTCCTTGGTTGGGGTAGGTTAACCTCCTGTATAATGGTGAAATAGTTGTTATTAAATTATACAAGAATCATATATATTAATATGATATCATATATGATCTTTTAACATTGATTTGTTAATAATATCTTAGAATTATTGTCGTTTCGGGAGTTAACTTACTCATTCTCTTTTATATGTTTTGTTACATAAGCCATGGTTGTTGTATCTTATTCATATCCAGAATGATATCCAGTCCTTAAACATCATTTTTAAATCATCAAATGATAATTATACTTGAATGGATACGATGGAGAATGAATCTCATCACGTTCGTGGAGACGGTAGTCCGTACGTACGCACGAGCGACAATATCATTCTTTTGATATTAAAATAATATATAAATGGATGGTATATCATATATACAGAATCATTAACATGTTATATTTATTATTTACATGAGTTACACATCATTATTATACCCATCCAAATAATATTATATTGAATAACAATTACACCACGACGTGGAGACGGTAAGCCGTACATACGCACGTATGGTGACATGTTATTCAAAGGGTGGATAGAATACTGAATATGATTGTACCATATTTATAATAACATCACAGTATATGTGAGATATTGGAGTTATTATTTTAGAATGGTAAGAACAAAGGAAGAAGAAGTGGAAGAAGAAATGAACTTGGAGAAGGGTGGTGAAATCATTACCTCTTCTTCGGGTTCTTCCTTTTGATTTGATCAAAAGGGCTCCTTAGGTTGGCTTTATGATCAAACTAAGGCCTCTAGGTTGTAGTGAGGGATGTTGGGAGAGTATTTGGGCAGAGTTTGGCCGAACCAAAAGGCTTTTAAGGTGTGAATAAATGAGAAGGAGGAGTGCCCTTTTATAAGAGGGGTGAGGGGCACCTTTGGAAAAGCTAGAAATATTAATTTATAATAAATTCATATTCGGTTTCTAATGGCTCCAAAGCTTATTATTCAAAGGTTAAGGTGGGGATAGGTCGAAAACCACTCAACCAATAGAATTTAGACAGGTTTGGGTACTTATATTAACCTTATCTTTAAGTATTAACTCTAAGTTAATTAGTTTCACTTTTACAATGTCTCTTTGTATTTTTATATAATATGGTTAATAAACTTACTATATACATCCAAGCGACCCCCAAGTGGTACATTAATGATGGACCTATCATGATATAAGTCTCTTGGCCGAACCTTAGATTTTTAGGAATTTAATATCAATTAAGAATATAATATTTGTTTTAAGAACTCTTTTATGTCAATTTTGACACTATTCAATAGTTGATTTTTGTGAAACTCATAACAGATTGATTACTTCGAACAAAGTCAATTAAATCAATCCTAATCTATCATATTATCCTAGAAAATTAGTTTAATTAATTAAAAGTTTCATATTATATTTATTTGGGTATTTATAATATCAATTATTTTAATTTTTCACTATTATAGTAATTACTGCATCATCATTGTGTCATAAATAAAATAAATTATTTAATGTCTAAAAATTATAAATAAAATATAATTATGTAGGAAATCGTTTTATCTTTCTAATGAATATTTATAATCTAAAATCCAACATATATAACCCTATGTAACAATTGTTGTTCTAAAAGATATATGCTTGTGTCATTTTTGTATTCATTTTAACTAAATTAAAATAAAGTGTCATTTTCACTTACAAGTGGATCCATGGGGTCCCAAAATAGACCCAAAGATTCCCATGGTCGACCATGTATCAACCAATAGGGTTAAGACACGTTTTAGGGTAATTTAGTATTATTATAATATTATTTTTTAACCCTTATTTACCGGATTTACCCTTAACCATGGTAAATAAAATATTTACCGCAGTAATTATTCAAAATGTCTAAAAATAAAAGTTACCTATTTACACAATTTGAACATCCTGATTCCAAATATGGAATCCATTTTCCTAAATTCAAAACACAGAAGTGGAAGAAATTAATTTAAAATTAATTCCCGCTGTCAAAACAAAAAGCGTGTTTTTAAGAGATAATAACTATCAAAAGATTGACACTCGTTTATGTTCGGTTTAATTGTAAAATTATGTCCAATGACCAACATTATATTAAATGGTAAAAATATATTCTAAATATACTTTAAAACCACTCAAATTCATAATTTATCACTATTAATTATTTTGATTAAAAAAGTTGTTTTTAATTAAAACTTAGTAATTTTCACTATTCATCAAAATATGAAAGTTATCCGAAATGTACCAAAATTTCACCTTAGGCTAAATTCGATATTTCGAATCCAAAAATGAAGTCCATTTTCAAATATAAAATATATATAATTTCAAAAAGTAGGTATTACTATTCATAACGGCTAGTTTGATTAGTTATGGTGTGTTAGAACTCGGTGTTGCGTACAACACACGCTATCACATTATTCAAAGAGAAGCGTACCGTAGAAGCTTGGGGTGTTACATTCTCCCCTCCTTCAAATAATTGCGTCCTCGCAATTTCTAGGGTATTACTGCATAAAAACACTCGGTTGGTTCTTCATCATAAGTTCCTCGGGTTCCCACGTTGCCTCTTCCATCTTATGGTTTCTCCACAAAACTTTTACCAGACGCGTCGTCCGGTTTCTCAGTACTTGTTCTCTCGTATCAAGAATCCTGACAGGCTTTTCACAATAAGACAGATCGGGTTCCAGTTCTAATTCCCCATAGGTGAGTACATGCGTTGGGTCAGGCATGTATTTTCTCAACAGAGATACATGGAACACATCGTGAACTTTAGAGAGACTTGGCGGCATTGCCAATTGGTAAGCTACAACCCCAATTCGTTCAAGAATTTCGAAAGGTCCGATGTACCTGGGACTCAATTTACCTTTCTTACCAAAACGTATGACTCCCTTCCACGGAGATACCTTCAGGAAAACATGATCACCGACTTGAAATTCCAAATCCTTCCTTCGATTATCGGCATAGCTCTTCTGCCTACTTTGAGATGCTTTGATGTGATTTTGGATTACTTTCACCTTTTCCACCGTTTCCTCCACCAGTTCTGGGCCTACAAGTTTTCTTTCACCAACGTCATCCCAACAGGTTGGTGTACGACATCTCTTTCCATATAACGCTTCATATGGTGCCATCTGAATACTCGAATGGAAGCTATTGTTATAGGAAAATTCTACCAGTGGTAAATATTGATCCCACATACCCTGAAAGTCAAGTGAGCAAGATCTCAACATGTCTTCTAAGGTCTGAATAGTCCGTTCTGATTGTCCATCTGTCTGAGGGTGGTAAGCAGTGCTCAAATGAAGTTCAGTATCCAGGGATTTCTGAAGACTTTTCCAAAATCTTGAAGTAAAACGGGGATCACGATCAGAAACAATCGATAGGGGTACTCCATGAAGTCTGACAACTTCATTAATGTATAGTCTTGCTAGACGTTCCAGGGGTAGATCTTCTCTTATAGCAAGAAAATGTGCTGTCTTGGTAAGACAATCAACAATAACCCATATTGCATCGTTCCTTCTAGGAGTCTTTGGTAGCCCCATGACAAAGTCCATCGTAACATTGTCCCATTTCCACTCCGGTATGGGAAGAGGTTGCATGACTCCTCCAGGCTGTTGCCTTCCAGCTTTCACTTGTTGACAAACCATACATCTTGACACAAAATCAGCAATCTCCCTCTTCATGTTGTCCCACCAAAAATGTTCCTTCAAATCTCTATACATTTTGGTGCTCCCAGGGTGTATAGAGAAATTGGAACTATGAGCATCATCCAGCAATTCCCTTTTTAGATCTGGTATATTGGGAACACAAAGTCTCTTCCCGAATTTCAAAATTCCATCTTCATACACAAAGTCTCTCAATCTCCCATCATTCACAGCTTTAATCTTCTTTTGGAATTCTTCATCATTGGTCTGAGAACTCTTAATCCTTTCTATTAAAGATGGTTTGGCAACCATTTGAAAAAGCATTGATGTTTCACCTTCCCTGGTTATTCCCATGTCCATCTTCACTAGATCCATGAAAATTGGATCCCTTTCAATTCTCATATTGTTCAAAACTCTATGGTCTTTTCTACTCAAAGCATCTGCCACCTTGTTTGTATTCCCTGGGTGGTAGTGTATCGTACAATCATAATCCTTGAGTAATTCAAGCCATCTCCTTTGCCTCATGTTGAGTTCTTTTTGTGAGAAAATATACTTCAAACTCTTGTGATCAGTATAAATCTCACATTTTTCACCATAGAGGTAGTGCCTCCATATCTTCAAAGCAAAGATCACTGCTGCTAACTCGATATCATGAGTAGGATAGTTTTGTTCATGAATTTTCAACTGCCGTGATGCATAGGCAATAACTCTATCATTCTGCATAAGGACACAACCAAGTCCTTTCTTTGATGCATCACTATAAATAACGAACCCATCATTCCCCGATGGTAGAGTCAATATAGGAGCATTGACTAATCTTCTCTTCAGTTCTTCGAAACATTCTTCACACTCTTTTGTCCAAACAAATTTAACCCCTTTACGTGTGAGCTTCATTAATGGGTTAGCCAATCGGGCAAAATTCTGGATGAAACGTCGATAATAACCTGCCAAACCAATAAAACTACGTACCTCAGTTATACTCGTAGGTGCTGGCCATTCTTGGATTGCCTTGGTCTTAGAAGGATCAACAGAGATTCCATATTTAGAGACAATATGGCCAAGAAAAGAAATCTTCTGAAGCCAGAATTCACACTTGCTAAACTTCCCATATAATTCATGCCTCCTCAGAGTCTTCAAGATAATGCGCAAGTGATTTTCATGATCTTCGTAGGTTTTGGAGTATACCAAGATATCATCAATAAATACCACCACAAATTCATCGAGATACTCCTTGAAAACTCTATTCATCAGATCCATGAATACAGAGGGTGCATTAGTCAATCCAAACGGCATTACAGTAAACTCGTAATGCCCGTACCTGGTTCGAAATGCTGTCTTCGGAATGTCTTCCTTCTTCACACACAACTGATGGTATCCAGATCGAAGTTCAATCTTTGAAAAGTATCGAGCTCCATGCAGTTGGTCAAATAAATCATCAATGCGAGGTAGGGGATACTTGTTCTTTATCGTTATAGCATTGATCTCCCTGCAGTCGATACATAACCTCATAGATCCATCTTTCTTTTTAACAAAAAGAACAGGGGCTCCCCATGGAGAAACACTAGGGCGAATAAATCCCTTATTACTCAATTCCTCTAGTTGTTTCTTTAGTTCGACTAACTCTACAGTGGCCATTCTATAAGGGGTCTTCGATATAGGCCTTGATCCAGGAATCAAATCAATAGAAAACTCAACTTCTCGTTCTGGAGGATGTCCAGGTAAATCTTCCGGAAATACATCTGCAAATTCTTTCACAACAGGTACATCCTCTATTTGAACATTCCTTTCCTCACCGACAGTTATTTCATTCTCTTCCTCCCCAATAATTGAATTAAGTTGAGCTACTGGGGGTGGATCTAAATAAGAATTAGGTGGTGACGATTCTGCTCTAAAAATAAGGTGCTCCTTATCATTATCATCAAGAATCGTAACCTCTTTCTTCTTACAATAAATCTTCGCATCATAGTCCGAAAGCCAGTCCATACCGAGGATTATATCAAACTCAATCATAGGTATGACGATGAAATCAGCAGATAAAGAAAATTTATGTGCTCTAATGGGGACTGATTCACAAAACTTTGTTGCAATGATACTTCCCTTAGGAGTTTTAACTGACAACTCCCTTATTAAATCAAATTGGAAATATCTAATTTTCTTAGCAAACTAGGAAGATATGAAACAATGCGATGATCCAGAATCAAATAATGCATTTGCTAAACTTGAGGAAACCATTAAATTACCTGCCACCACGTCTTTCGGAGCTTCTACCTCAACAGTAGTGATAGCATAAGCCTAGCCTTGATCCCTTGGCCTTTTCTGAGATAAGTTCTCCTGACGCTTAGGACATGCATTTGCATAATGCCCCATCTCCCTGCAATTATAGCACTGAACGTTGGTAGCTTCCTTCTTCCCCTTGAAATCATGAGCTTGGTGGCCTTTTTCACCACACTTGTAACAGACTCCCATTCCCTTCAAGCAAGTACCAGGATGTTTCTTCCCGCATTTACCACAAGATGGATATTCAACCTTTCCCTTCTTCCCCTTATTTCCATTCCCAGATTGATCAGCAGGTCTCTTCTTCTCTTACTTTGCTTTAAAGTCATAAGACTTAGAGAATTCCTTTTCGGTCTTGATAGCACATGAGACAATGTCTTCGTACGATGAAAAGGATTATGAGACTAATGCTCGACGGAGAAATGGTTTTAACCCATCAAAGAAACGATCAATCTTACTTCTTGGGTTGCGAATATAATCTCCAGCATACCTCGCTAACCTTGTAAAGTTAGCCTCATACTTTGTGACATTCTCATCCTCCTTTTGTCTCAAACTCAGAAATTGTCTTTCCATATCTGCTTGATGGTCGCGAGGAAAGTATTTTTCTAAAAACAGATCTTTGAACTCCCTCCATTCCATATTTGATACTTCATCATCTTCCTTCATGTTCTGAATCAATGACCACCATTGATCAGCATCTCCAGTGAGGCGGTAAACTGCCATGATAACTTTTTCCCTTTCACTGCTCCTCAAAGCCTGAAATATTTTCTCTAGGGAAAATATCCATTGCTCAGCTACTAAGGGATTTGTATTCCCATTGAACGTTGGTGGTTGTTGCCTCATGAATCGATCTAACATTGATCCTCCACGTTGCGGATCAGGGTGCTCCATACGGGTAAGGTTATTATTCATAACCTGAGTAAGTTGTCCCAGTATGGTGATTAGCTGATCAGCACCAGTTGCATCACCAGCCCCACTATAATTATCTTGAGCAGGAGGGCAATCCCTATATGGAGTGCGTGCATTGATACGGTTTCCATTTCTTCCACTAGGCGCCATTTCTAAACAATGGCATAAACTAGATCAGTTTATGAATCAAAATACATAATCCCATACTTATAAAACACTTAACATAAATTGAACTATTTATGGATATAATCCATAATCATAAGAATGTTTTCTTTGAGGAAGTATATACTCATAATCCCTTCAAAATTATTTGTAAAGAAAATGAGAGTTATCCTAAGCATATCCCCCGGGAGTGTCGTAACCAAGAGTGCAGCAAGGCCCGTTGTCGTGCACCAGTTCCCGTTCGAGTCTAGCTCAAAGCGGTGTTTTCGGGTTTTACCCCTAGGTACATCTGTGCCAGAGCCGCCTCTACCTGCTCGTATCCAGACAGGGATGTATTGCTTGGAAAACTCACAAAATCTCTACAATACCAAAATTCTAGGAAGTTCTTCTATACTAATCCTCAAAGTTCATCTTAGGTCTACGTGCTCTAATCAGAGTTTATCTAAATCTAGCTTCCAAGGTTTGTACTAAACTTCCTCTGATACCAACTGTAACGCCCTGACCCCAGTTACCCAGAGTCGGTGCATTATTACATAACATTGGAATTATCACAAGAAAGATCAAATCTCGAAAGACCGATTGGTTTAGTAACCTTGGAAACACTAGATATATTCATAAGTTTTACATTACATCATAAAATGAAAAACTACTACAACAACATAATGTTTCCACAATCCACACTATTAACCCCTCATAAAATCCCTGCAGGTCATTCATAACTTACTTCTTCACATCCTGGGAAAAATAAAACATAGAAAAGGGGTGAGCTCAAATGCCCAGTAAGGATAACAATATAGCGGAAACTTTCATAAATAAGAATAAACATTTAAGGAAATGTATAAATAAAACAAAAGCCTTTTAAATATGAACTTTCAACATGGTATGACATAAATAAAATGAAATAATGCCATTTACTTATTCACATGGATATTCTACTAATTGAATAATCACATGCAAAAATCAATAACCACTTTCATAATGTTGGAATGCATAATGCCAGACTATCATAACCACATAGCCAAGGCCTCGTGCCAAGACTACAAATAAGATTTTGTCAAGGCCTTGTTCCAAGACACTAGTTTGTCTCATGAGACCTACCGATGCATCGAGGAGCTATAGCGGGCTCCACCCGTCACATATTAAGTCCAATGCATTCCCATATGAAAAGGTTTAAACATAACATAAACATTCATATTAAAACTAGCATACGAAATGTCAATACTTTCACCATAAACTATGAATGGTATAAAAATATCACATCCACAGTCAAACATATCACAAAACCTTCAATACAATATAGAAGTTTTGTATCATAATAAATCAACTTCAAATAATCTTAAAATCCATCAAAGGATGTTGACATAGATGAAATCAAAATTCCTTTTAAAGAAATATCTCCTTTTATTTTGAAATAATTTAAGATCCATATAAAATAAAACATTTTCTTTGAAAATATTCTTATAAGATTGTAAGGGAAGCTTTTAAGATTTTATAACGGCGTAAAATAGCCGCACCCACCGTATAAGTTAAAAAAACATTCTTACCTTAATTCTGTCAAAAAGGTTAAAAAGGACCTTGTTTTGAAAACGACCGAAAGATTCCTTTATAAACCACTTATAAAAGTCAAAAAGGGTATAAATGACTTTAACTCATATTCTAGTAAATAGTAAAAATGTTTTGAAATACATTTTTAAGAAACATGGATGTGGATGATAAAGAGATCCCAGTAGATTATTACGTATAAACAACCTCAGATAATGAAGAGATTGTGAAATAAACCCTTACCTTGTACTTTTCCTTGGTTGGGGTAGGTTAACCTCCTGTATAATGGTGAAATAGTTGTTATTAAATTATACAAGAATCATATATATTAATATGATATCATATATGATCTTTTAACATTGATTTGTTAATAATATCTTAGAATTATCGTCGTTTCGGGAGTTAACTTACTCATTCTATTTTATATGTTTTGTTACATAAGCCATGGTTGTTGTATCTTATTCATATCCAGAATGATATCCAGTCCTTAAACATCATTTTTAAATCATCAAATGATAATTATACTTGAATGGATACGATGGAGAATGAATCTCATCGCGTTCGTGGAGACGGTAGTCCGTACGTACGCACGAGCGACAATATCATTCTTTTGATATTAAAATAATATATAAATGGATGGTATATCATATATACAGAATCATTAACATGTTATATTTATTATTTACATGAGTTACACATCATTATTATACCCATCCAAATAATATTATATTGAATAACAATTACACCACGACGTGGAGACGGTAAGCCGTACGTACGCACGTATGGTGACATGTTATTCAAAGGGTGGATAGAATACTGAATATGATTGTACCATATTTATAATAACATCACAGTATATGTGAGATACTGGAGTTATTATTTTAGAATGGTAAGAACAAAGGAAGAAGAAGTGGAAGAAGAAATGAACTTGGAGAAGGGTGGTGAAATCATTACCTCTTCTTCGGGTTCTTCCTTTTGATTTGATCAAAAGGGCTCCTTAGGTTGGCTTTATGATCAAACTAAGGCCTCTAGGTTGTAGTGAGGGATGTTGGGAGAGTATTTGGGCAGAGTTTGGCCGAACCAAAAGGCTTTGAAGGTGTGAAGAAATGATAAGGAGGAGTGCCCTTTTATAAGAGGGGTGAGTGGCACCTTTGGAAAATCTAGAAATATTAATTTATAATAAATTCATATTCGGTTTCTAATGGCTACAAAGCTTATTATTCAAAGGTTAAGGTGGGGATAGGTCGAAAACCACTCAAACAATAGAATTTAGACAGGTTTGGGTACTTATATTAACCTTATCTTTAAGTATTAACTCTAAGTTAATTAGTTTCACTTTTACAATGTCTCTTTGTATTTTTATATAATATGGTTAATAAACTTACTATATACATCCAAGCTACCCCCAAGTTGTACATTAATGATGGACCTATCATGATATATGTCTCTTGGCCAAACCTTAGATTTTTAGGAATTTAATATCAATTAAGAATATAATATTTGTTTTAAGAACTCTTTTATGTCAATTTTGACACTATTCAATAGTTGATTTTTGTGAAACTCATAACAGATTGATTACTTCGAACAAAGTCAATTAAATCAATCCTAATCTATCATATTATCCTAGAAAATTAGTTTAATTCATTAAAAGTTTCATATTATATTTATTTGGGTATTTATAATATCAATTATTTTAATTTTTCACTATTATAGTAATTACTGCATCATCATTGTGTCATAAATAAAATAAATTATTTAATGTCTAAAAATTATAAATAAAATATCATTATGTAGGAAATCTTTTTATCTTTATAATGAATATTTATAATCTAAAATCCAACATATATAACCCTATGTAACAATTGTTGTTCTAAAAGATATATGCTTGTGTCATTTTTGTATTCATTTTAACTAAATTAAAATAAAGTGTCATTTTCACTTACAAGTGGATCTATGGGGTCCCAAAATAGACCCAAAGATTCCCATGGTCGACCATGTATCAACCAATAGGGTTAAGACACGTTTTAGGGTAATTTAGTATTATTATAATATTATTTTTTAACCCTTATTTACCGGATTTACCCTTAACCATGGTAAATAAAATATTTACCGCAGTAATTATTCAAAATGTCTAAAAATAAAAGTTACCTATTTACACAATTTGAACATCCTGATTCCAAATATGGAATCCATTTTCCTAAATTCAAAACACAGAAGTGGCAGAAATTAATTTAAAATTAATTCCCGCTGTCAAAACAAAAAGCGTGTTTTTAAGAGATAATAACTATCAAAAGATTGACACTCGTTTATGTTCGGTTTAATTGTAAAATTATGTCCAATTACCAAAATTATATTAAATGGTAAAAATATATTCTAAATATACTTTAAAACCACTCAAATTCATAATTTATCACTATTAATTATTTTGATTAAAAAAGTTGTTTTTAATTAAAACTTAGTAATTTTCACTATTCATCAAAATATGAAAGTTATCCGAAATGTACCAAAATTTCACCTTAGGCTAAATTCGATATTCCGAATCCAAAAATGAAGTCCATTTTCAAATATAAAATATATATAATTTCAAAAAGTAGGTATTACTATTCATAACGGCTAGTTTGATTAGTTATGGTGTGTTAGAACTCGGTGTTGCGTACAACACACGCTATCACATTATTCAAAGAGAAGCGTACCGTAGAAGCTTGGGGTGTTACATCCATCCTGCTACCTATGACTCTTATCTGCAACCCAAACACACAACGGACTCAAACCAGGGTTCCATGAATCAATTCAACACTCTACATATTTGAAACTTAGATAAAGTTATTTTACTGAAGAAAATCATAATAGTAGTATAATATAAGATCTTAAATTTAATCAAGATAATCTTAGATCTAGAATTTGAATCCTTCGTTGCTATGAAACGATTTAGAGATCTTAAGACACCGCATGAGATGAACCTCGAGCTGCTGGAGTTGTCACGTCACCTCTAAATTGCTGCACCTGGTTGAACCGCACCGCCATGGAGGAGTAGGAGGAAGCGCAGAACCCTTTCAGTGATGCAAATCAGGTTTGAACCGCCGCTGTGAAGAGTTTGAAGCCGTCGTAACCCTTTTTTGTGCTAGATCTGGAGAGCTAGGATGTCATGTCACCTTTTTGAAGAGTCGTGTCATTGGTAATGGGATCTCGAGCTGCTTGGGATGCCGAGCCGCCATGCTGAAGGAGTAAGAGGAGGCCACCATGGCCTTCGGGAGGAAGAAGAACCCCTCCCCTGGCTCTGTGCAGAAAATGGGGGAGGATATGGTTTTAATTTAAAACAAATTAATTATAAATAATATAAAAAACTTAACTCAAAATAAATAATTAGTAATTTTATTAATTAAATAATCAATAAATAAAGCTAATTTAATTTAATTTATAAAAACTAAAATACTTAATAATCTAATCTAATTAGTTTAAATAATTTAATTTTCTAAATTACTATTAACTTAATAATTTTATTAATTAAAATTAACATTAATAATTATAATAAATAAAATTAATAAATAACTTAATGAAATGAAAACATTTATTTAATATGTAGATAATATTATATAACATTATTAAAATTGATAACTTTAATAAAATAATTTAATAAGTTGTTCTAAATTAAATAAAATAATAACTATTAATATAAATTAAATAACTTTTAATTTTTAATTAATAAAATAGTTATTTAATTATTTATAAAAGTTAATACTTTTTATTTAACATCTAATTATTTATTCTCTATTTAAACTATGCAGGTTCATTCAAGAGATGAGAAAACGTCTAGGTGCATTTAACTAACTCACTCGGAGTTAGTTATGTGAGAAAATCTAGCGCAACGTGCCAGTCGTGAAAAAATGCATGTGTACGGTGCAACAGTGAAAGATGAACTCAAGTCAGTAAATAGTGATGGTGAGAAGAAGCAGATGACAGAACATACAAAAATAGGGTAGCAACATAATTTGGGGGGATGCTCATTTTGATTTCATGAACACACCATTTTGAGAGAAAAGACTCCTGGGAGAAGCACATAAGCAGAGCAGGAGACGAAGGAGTCAGAGAGCAGAGTAGCGATAGGGGATTTTTTCTTCCCTCTGTTCATAATTATTGTACTTTGTTTTTGGTTGTTTTCGCTGCTTTTATCAAGATGATCAAAGGATGAATTGACTTAGCTCGAGAATTCAATTCGACTGGTTAATATTTTAAGCTTCTTCATTCACTTAATTTTTTTTTCAGAATCATAATCAATCGGTGAGATAGATTAATGATGTTCTATTTAGTTGTTTCACAGCTCAATTATTTTATAAATTCATAAATTCAAGATCAACTAGTGAGTTCACTCTTTAATGCATTTATCGAAGCATTAATGTCTATAACTTTGGAAATTTATGGCGAGTTTATTTCCAAATGTTATCCTTTTATAATTTTCAAGTAGTTCGACTGATTTTGGAGTGGCGAACTCCTAAAGTCAGTCTTCTGTGTGTTGAGTTTCCTGGAGATGGATACTTTTTACCTTTTTCTTGAGGTATGATTCAATAAAGTGCAGTGGGGAAGATATCCTTTAAACAAGTAGTTTGAATTTATTGAGTATTACATTTGATCAGCTCCTTCGACATTGCTTCTTTATTTTAGTATTTTGTTCTCTTATGTTAGTTTTACTGTAGTTCTTAGTTCATCAGTATACTAGTAAATGATTTAGTCTCTTTTTAAACATTTTTTACATTTGTTCTTGCTTAAAACTAAATATAAAAAAAATTAAAAAAGTAATAAATATAATCAATGTTCACTATCTCCGCTACTAACAACAGTGGAGTTACTTTTGAATAAAACCTTAGAATTCTCACCTGCCTTCTTTGTGGATCGACCCTACACTTCTATACTAGTGTAGGAGTAATAAATGTTTTTTGAGGGTTGTGACGACCTTCGGTGACATGGAGTTGCAGGAGTAGGGCAGGAAATCATGAAAATCATTCATAGAGGGAGGATTCTTCTTCCTTTGATCTATTTTATTTACATTGTATTTTATGATTTTGAATTGAAAATTATTTTTTCTTAATTACTTGATTGGGAAATTGTAATTTCTATTGGTTTATATTTTCTTCTTCTTCATTAAATTTCTTCCAATGAGATTCGGATTCTTTCGGTGAGACTAGATCTGATTCTCAAATCTAAAATTGATTCTGCACCTTCTTGCAATTGAAAATTCAACCCTTGATCTTTCGGTGAGATTGATCTTGGATTATTTTTATCAAAGCTTTAAAGTTCTGAAGAGCACTATTGTCGGTGCCCTCAAATGATTAATGTGATTTTGGGTACTTAGGTGCAGCAGAGTGGCTGACCAAGGTTGTCTCTCAAAGGAGGAAGTGAATTTAACAACTTATTAAAGGTATTCTAAAAATAGAATAAAAGAGAATAAAATAAAAACACTACTTTAAAGTATTGGGGTTTTTTTATAGTTTACGAATCTAGAAGAAGTTTTCTAGAAGAAGATTGCATTTTTTTTTGTTTTTAGTTTTGAAATGAATTTCGATTAAAATGACACAACAAGAAGATGTTTTTTTAGAAATCTATTTTAGAAGGTGTAATTGATCTAACTCTACCTCTTCATTCACTTATTAATAATTATCATTTAAATTAATATCCACTTAATTATGATCCCCTAATTTGTTATCCCTCAAACCCTATGAGAGTTAACTTAACCACAAAGATGAAATTACTTAAACCCTAGGCTAGCTTCGGAACACGCAATCGCAGCACCCTGCTTTGATTGTTTTTCTAAGGATAGCATATGGTCAGTGGTTAATTAGAGCACATATCCATTCTATAAATGAGGATGAATTGTGTTTAGGGATTATATTTTAACTCTACAAATTTATCACGTGTGGTCTTGTATTACCGATAAAGATTACGCTCTCACAATTTACACAGAATCTTGACCTCGCGTGTTTTTTGTGTTAATTGTTCAATTGCTTGCATAGTTTCATGTAATTTAAAAACACAATTCATGGATCATATTATGTTAATTACAGTATCTCATTGATTCAAAATAATTAAATGAATAGGGTAGAAGATAGATTGATTACTAAAAGACTAATCTTCCATGGGTGGCGTAATCATCGTAGAAGCGTTTTGCATGTGCAAAGGTTTATAATGGGTATAACCCAATAACGCTTCTACTCAATAATTACATCCCAAATAGGAATATTAAGAGAAGAAGAAATTTAAACAAAATAGAAGAAAATAGAAGAAATAAAATAAGAACAAAGAAGTTTATTACACAAACAAAATCATTACAACATGAAGGAGAAGAAGAAGGCTTCGTCGAAGGGATCCATGCTTCAAGAGCTACCCTTATTGAAATGGTTGGAGAATTGGAGTGGATCCACTTCTCCTCTACCCTAAACTTCCCAATTCACGCCCCAAACCCCTCAAAATAAGAAAAACTCCAATTTATAGAGTGGAGGAGAGGCTAGGTTTAAAGAGGTTTCAAGTGTGAATGGGAAATCTCGGCCAAATATTTTAATACAACTTTCACCGCCCATTTTACCTCGAAAACGCGTGAACCAGCTCTCCTTATAGAATGATGATTTGTGGGAAAATGACTCTCCGATCTCCTCTCAAAATATGGGCTTCATCCAAGACCGTATGAAGAAGATATGGCCCAAATACAGAACCCATGTCCATTCTGCCGAGTCCATCCCACCATTAGATTAATGTCTCATTTAATCCATCAAAATGCACTTTTTATCTCTAGTGTCCTGAATGAAAGTTGTAGAAAATTAAGTTAGTAACATTTTTACAAAATTTCAAATTAATATAATAAATATAAAAATATTTATCTTCGAAATACTACAGTGCACGATAAAGGGTAAAACTGGAATTTTCACCAAATTTTCAAATGAATGATCAAATCCCAAATATTTTATAAATAAACATATTTATCACAATGTGGAGAAATTATATCATTTATTATCAATAAAATATTTAACAAAATAGTGTTTTATCAACTCCCCCACACTTACCCTTTTGCACTCGTGATCAAAATCTCATATTAAGTAAACATCAATATCAAATCAAAACCAATTTTAAAACACCTATCCTTGAGATCAATCAATTTCACACCAAAAATCAAAAGATATAATGCCTGATAAAAAACCTTATTTCAAGTTCTCCATTTATATCATTCAATATATTTCCACTTCATTTATCCTCCCATGCACAAAACACTTACCTCGCTTGAATTTTCTCTCATCACTCAAATATCAATTTTTTTGCAATGTCTTTCTCATCCAAACTCATACAAGGGTCACCATAGGCTTGATATATTCCTACATCGCTACCCGATGTGAGTCAAGGACATATGTTTATCATGAGGACTTTTCAGGGTTGTTCTGTGGCTTTCGGTTGGTAGGATTTAGATGTGAAAAATTCTGAGGCTGAATGAGGAGGGCTTGACTCTTTTTGAAGCAAAATTGCATTAATCTAATTTTCACTTAAATATGGTCTTCTCCTCAATCCCCATAGTATCAATTCAGCTCTATCATCATGAAAAGTCATGAAAGGTTTACACCATTCATCATTTCAGCATCAAAAATTTCAATCTTCTCAAACATGATTTTCTTGAAAGCTTCAGATGGGCATAGATTTCCACCTCAATTAGAAGCTCCAGAAAAGGCACAACTTTCAATATAATGACTTTATTCAGTAGAAAACGCATCTCTTCAGAATTTAATTTTCCACCCAAAGTATCACAGAATGTGGTGGCACAACACAAGATAGATTCCCCCACACTTAAGCTCAACTATATTATGCAATTTCACTTCAAGAGATGGTTGGATAGGGAAAATTGGCTTGTAATGTGGCTAACCTAACAGGATGTTCATGGTTTCTAAGGGCTACAAGGATTAAATATTCAAGGTAGTCCATTATAAAAAAGGATTCTTTGAAATAGGGTCTTTAATACCAAACAAATGCCTCAATCATTTAAACATAAGTACCTCAAACCCTCAAGTTTTGATAGGAATAGATCAAATTCTGGTTAAATCAAGCAAGTTTTGGTTCTCTCAAGAAGTGAGGTGAATGTAAAGAATATGAAAATAATGGTTTAGAAGCCTCATAGGAAATTGATTTCAAATATAAAGACAGTGAGATGTGGCATGGGATTCAAAATTCAGCGTACTTTTCATGAAATTACTAAATATTTGAACTTGAAACAAAGTCATTTTCAGCATTCATTTAAGCTCAGTTTCATGGGATAAATTGTTTCACTTATTGATATGCATTTCAAAATTGTGATGAGAATCATTTTAGCTCAAAAATTTCAAAAACACAAAGAAAATTGAAAAAATAAACACACAAAATTTGAAAAAACACACAATTTTTTTTGGTTTTTTTTAAACAGGAAAACAATTGAAATTACTAAACTAAAAGGTTCCCTCCACCACACTTAAAATATTTCATTTTCCTCAATGTGAACCCATGAGATGATATATGCACATGAAATGCAGAATTTTTAAATAGGACAAATAATATAAAAGTGAAAGGGTTAGGAATAGCCTGATGTGCTCAAGTGATGATGGGGTCATGTAGTGTGATAAAATCCATTGCTTTAGTAGGAAGCCCTTCAATGTATCTCTTCAAACATTGCCCATTGACTGTAAAACTCCTTCCAGTGTCCTCTTGTGTGATATCCACTGCACCATAAGGAAAAACATTAGATACAATATAAGGACCTAACCATTTGGAACGCAACTTACCAGGCATCAGCTTCAGTCGTGAACTGTAGAGAAAGACTTTCTCTCCAACATGAAAATCCCTTTGTTGGATCATTTTGTCATGAGATGCTTTTGATCTTTCCTTGTAGAGCCTTGAGTTCTCATATGATGACAATCTAATCTCCTCAAGCTCTTGAATTTGCATCTTCCTTTGGATTCCAGCTTGTGCCAAATCCATGTTGCATTTCTTTATAGACCAATAAGTCTGATGCTCAACTTCCAAGGGGAGATGACATGCTTTCCCAAAAACAATCTGAAATGGGGACATACAAATGGGTGTCTTGTATGCTATCTTATAAGCCCACAATGCATCATCCAAGCACTTGCTCCAATCCTTCCTATTTGGATGCACAGTTTTCTCCAAAATTTGTTTCAACTCACAATTTGAAACCTCAGCCTGGCCATTTGTTTGGGGGTGGTATGGTGTTGATGTTTTGTGTGTCACCCCATACTTTTGAAGGAGGGAAGCGAAATTCCTATTGCAAAAGTGTGCCCCTTGGTCACTGATGATAGCATTTGGTACTCCAAACCTGCAGAAAATTTGAGCCTTGACAAAATCCACTACAACATGAGAATCGTCAGTCCTGGTGGCCTTGGCCTCCACCCATTTACTCACATAATCAACAGCAGCCAAACTATACAAAAATCCAAATGAACTAGGAAAAGGACCCATAAAATCAATTCCCCAAACATAAAAAATCTCACAGAATAGTATGGGTTGTTGGGGAATCTCATGTCTCCTAGAAATATTCCCAGTGTGTTGGCAACGAGAGCATGACTTACAAAACACATGGACATCATGGAATAAACTAGGCCAATATAATCCAGAGTCCAAAACTTTTCTAGTTGTCCGTTGGGGTCCAAAGTGTCCACCACATGCAAGTGTA
This sequence comes from Viscum album, assembly GCA_963277665.1. Taxonomy (NCBI): domain Eukaryota; kingdom Viridiplantae; phylum Streptophyta; class Magnoliopsida; order Santalales; family Viscaceae; genus Viscum; species Viscum album. Next base: position 740,798,708 of record OY728158.1, on the reverse strand, counting down.
TGACATAATTGAAAAACAGAATCAAACTCATGATCAGGAATACACCTCCTAATAACTTAGTCACTACACATGCGCCAGAGTTAAGGATCATCCCACACATAATACCTAGACTCACTTTTTAATTTTTGGACTTGATACTTCTTCAAATTTTCTGGGATTTCAGAGGAAACAATGTAATTAACTAAATCAGTATACCAAGGATGCGTACCTGAGATGGTATAGAGATGCTCATCGGGGAAAGTGTCCTGAAGTGGTACCTGGTCCAAGGTGTCATCCTCTAGTGTGTGACTAAGCCTACTCATGTGGTCTGCCACCAAATTCTCTGATCCCTTCTTGTCCTTTATCTCAATATCAAATTCCTGAAGAAGGAGCATCCAACGGATAAGTCTTGGCTTTGCATCTGGATTCTTTGGGAGGTATCTCAAAGCTGCATGGTCAAAAAAAAACAACTAATTTAGAGCCCAATAAATATGAACAGAATTTATCTAAAGAAAATATGACAGTAAGAAACTCCTTTTCTGTGGTTGTGTAATTTGATTGGGTTGAATCCAGTGTCCTCGATGCATAGGCGATCACATGTGAACGTCCCTCCACCCTATGAGATAAGACAGCTCCAACCGTGAAGTTGGAGGCGTCACACATAAGCTCAAATAGAAGGTCCCACCACGGGGGCTGTATGATTGGTGGAGTGGTCAGACACTTCTTCAGCTCATCAAATGATACCCTGCATGAATCATCAAAATTGAAGTCAATATCTTTTTGAAGCAATCGAGATAAGGGTAGAGCAATCTTACTAAAATTTATGATGAAGCGTCAACAAAATCCAGCATGTCCAAGGAATGATCGAACATCACACACACATGTAGGATATGGAAGGGATGAAATAATGTCTACCTTAGATTTATCAACTTCAATGCCATGTTGTGAGACTATATGACCTAAGACAATTCCCTTTTCGACCATGAAATGACATTTTTCAAAATTTAAGACCAGATTCTTCTCAATACAACGATGCAACACATCACCCAAACTAGAGAGACATTCATCAAATGAGGACCCATAAAATGTAAAATCATCCATAAATACCTCCATGCATGTCTCAATGAAATCTGAGAAAATACTCACCATGCATCTCTGGAAGGTACCTGGGGCATTGCAAAGTCCAAATGGCATCCTTCGGTAAGCAAAGGTACCGAATGGGTAGGTGAATGTCATCTTCTTCTGGTCCTCTGCTGCAATGGGAACCTGAAAATAGCCAGAAAATCCATCCAAGAAACAATAGTGTGTCTTCCCAGCTAGTCTCTCAAGCATCTTATCAATAAATGGGAGGGGAAAATGGTCTTTGCGAGTGGAATGATTTAGTTTCCTATAATCAATACACACACGCCAACTGTTTTGTACCCTCATTAGAACTAATTAATCTTTCTCATTTTTAACAACAGTAACACCAGTTTTCTTAGGTACAACCTGTACAGGGCTAACCCATTGTGAGTCAGAAATAGGGTAAATTATACCTGCCTCGAGCAATTTTTCAACCTCTTTTTTAAGAACCTCCAGAAGGGTTGGATTGAGTCTCCTTTGTGGTTGTCTCACCGATTTAGCCCCATCCTCCAAGAGAATCCTATGCATGCAAATGGATGGGCTAATACCTGATATGTCTGCCAATGTCCAACCAATTTCCCTAATGTTATCTCTCAAAAGATTCAAAAGTTTTTCTTCATGTTCAAAAGAGAGATTGTTAGCAATGATAACAGGTAATCTATCACCACTCAGCAGGTATGCATATTTAATATTTGGGGGCAATTGCTTGAGTTCCAATGTACGGGGGTGATGTATAGATGGAGAAATTGATGAAACGGACATATCTGCACAATGAACATTAGTATCAGAATAAAAATCATCACAATCAGAGAATAAAGCATCAAATCCATCAGCATACTCTATAGTCATGTCATAATCAGAGTTCACATGATCAAAATCAGAATATGAATCCAAATCAAATCCAAGAGAGGATTGTGTATCAGCAACATGTGTGGAAGTGCTCTTAGACATCAAATTTGAACCAATACTCATAATATCCCTAAGCATAGGATAATCAAATTCCATGGAGTTTTTATTTGGTGGTTCAAAATGGGAGATAACAAATGGAGAGTGATCCTCTGAGGGGTACTTCATGGAATCCATAACATTAAATATCACAACTCCATCCCCAAATTCCATGGAAAGTGTACCCTCATTGACATTTATGATAGTTTTTGCAGTTTTGAGGAAGGGCCTACCTAAGATAATGGGGGCATGAGAACTTACATGATCATCCTCCATGTTAAGAACATAGAAATCCGCTGGAAAGATCATGTCTCTTACCCGGACAAGTACATCCTCAAGAACTCCCACTGGATATGTCGTAGCTCTATTCGCCAACTGCACCACTACTCTTGTTGGCTTCAACTCACCAACCTATAAGGAAGAGAATACAGAGTGAGGCATCACATTTATAGAAGCACCTAAATCAAAAAGTGCATCAGAAAAGTGCAACTCCCCTATGGTGCATGGGATGGTGAATGTCCCTGGATCCTTGCACTTTGTTGGCATTGCTAGAGTTGGTGTAATGAGTGTCGAGACATTCCTTCCAAAGTTGATCCTCTCATTTCCCTTGAGCCCTCTTCGATTGGTGCAGAGTTCTTTTAAGAATTTGGCATACCTTGGGATTTGCTTAATGGCTTCAAGTAGAGGAATGTTGATCTCCACACGCTTGAATGTGTCCAAAACCTCCTTTTGCATTTATTCTTCAGCCATCTTCTTGGTTTGAACAACCCTGTTTGGAAATGGAAGGGGTTTAGGAGGAACATCATCAATCTTTTTCTTACCTTTATCTTTCTCCTTGGATTGCTCATCAGTTGGTATGGAATGCGGCTTCTCTGGAGTAGAGGTGAATCCCGGTGGAATGGTAGGTACAGATGTATCGTTCATTTTCTTCTCACTTCTCAATGTGATGGCACTAACATTACCCTATGGATTTGGAGTGGGTTGGGAAGGTAGATTTCCGTAATTCTTACTTACAAGTTCATGGAGGGTGGTGGCAATCTGGCTCATTTGAGTCTTCAACTCCCCCAGCTCCGAACTTTGACTCTTCAGCTCATTCTGTTGATTAAGAACAATTTGTTTCAAAAGATCATCATTGTTAGAGTCTACCTTATGTTGGAGATTCCCTTGTTGCTAACTTGTTGATGTTTGAGCTTCGAATCTTCTTTGGGGTTGTTGGAATCCCTGTTGGTAAGGTGGAGGCTGCTGGTAGTTTGGTTGAAAAGGGGTCCTTTGTTGTTGTACAGAGCCATACCTCATGTCTGAATGATCTTTCCACCCTTGGTTGTATGCTGGATCAAACTTCTTTTGGGGATATGGTTGTTGTTGCTGCTGCTGATATGGTCTCCTAGGGAACACTGCTGCACAATCTTCTGTTTCTTGGAGTTGTGGGCAACAGTCAGTTGGGTGGCTTGTCTCAGTGCAAATACCACAAGGCCTTGAAGGAGGGGGTAGAGATGTATTTTGTGCCAAAGAAATTTGCCTCACCATAGTGGTCAATTATTCCAACTTAGTATCAATCAAATGACTTTCAAGAGAAGAAGGACTTACCTGATGTACTCCCCTGACATGTGGTGTACCTCTATCACCAAATTATTGGGAGTTTGGGGCCATCTTGTCAATCAAAGCACGTGCAGCTACTGGTGTCTTGTCCACCAATGATTCTCCAGTTGCGGCATCTACCATGCCTCTCTCCATAGGTGTGAGTCCTTCGTAAAAGTATTGGATGAGGAGTTTCTCACTGATTTGGTGATGTGGGCAGCTTGCACACAACTTCTTGAATCTCTCCCAATACTCCTACATTGACTCCCCTTGTGCTTGATTGATCCCCGAAATATCCTTACGAATGGAGGTGGTCCTCGATACTGGAAAAAAATCTCTGCAAGAAAAGACGTTTTAAATCATTCCAACAAGTTACATCCTCGGGTTATAAATAATACATCCAATCTTTCACAGCTCCATCAAGTGAGAATGGGAATGCTCTTAATTTGATTTGATCTTCAGAAACATTTCTTGGTTTAAGGGTTGAGAAAACCACATTAAATTCTTTAAGGTGTTTGTTTGGATCCTCACCAGATAAGCCATGAAATTTTGGAAGAAGGTGAATTAATCCAAATTTCAATTCAAAGTCCGATTTGAGGTTTGGGTATGCAATACAATTTGGTTGATAGTTAATATCAGGTGAAGCCAATTCTCGAATGGTTCTATTAAGTTCATTTCTATTATTTCCAGCCATTAGTTCCTATTTTATGTTTGAATTTGAATTGATTCCAATTTCAATGTTTCCAGAAGATAGGAATTCACGAACTGGTTGAATATTGAAACTTCTCGTAGACTGAGAATGTCTGATTCGATTCCTAAGGCTATATTCAATCTCAGGGTCAAGATCTAAGAGATATTCGGGATTAGTTCGTGTCATAAATCAAATAAAAATAAAAAGAAAGAAAATGGACCATAGTAAAATAAAAATGAGAAGTTTGAGTTGATGGTCCAAAAAGAAGTAGAAGAAAATAAAAGAATAAAAAGAAAAATCAGATTGGGTAAAGAATGAAGAAAGAAGAGAGGAAGAGAATAAAATGTAAAATAAAATAAATACCTATAATTGGTTGAAATAATTACTTGACTCCCCGGCAACGACACCAATTTTGAAGAGAATTGTCTTCGGCGTCCTCAAATGATTAATGTGATTTTGGGGTACTTAGGTGCAGCAGAGTGGCTGACCAAGGTCATCTCTCAAAGGAGGAAGTGAATTTAACAACTTATTAAAGGTATTCTAAAAATAGAATAAAAGAGAATAAAATAAAAAAACTACTTTAAAGGATTGGGGTTTTTTTATATTTTATGAATCTAGAAGAAGTTTGCTGGAAGAAGATTGCTTTTTTTTTGTTTTTAGTTTTGAAATGAATTTCGATTAAAATGACACAACAAGAAGATATTTTTTTAGAAATCTATTTTAGAAGGTGTAATCGATCTAACTCTACCTATTCATTCACTTATTAATCATTATCATTTAAATTAATATCCACTTAATTATGATCCATTAATTTTTTATCCCTCAAACCCTACGAGAGTTAACTTAACCACAAAGATGAAATTACTTAAACCCTAGGCTAGCTTCGGAACACGCAATCGCAGCACCCTGCTTTGATTGTTGTTATAAGGATAGCTAATGGTCAGTGGTTAATTAGAGAACATATCCATTCTGTAAATGAGGATGAATTGTGTTTAGGGATTATATTTTAACTCTACAAATTTATCTTGTGTGGTCTTGTATTACGGATTAAGATTACGCTCTCACAATTTACACAAAATCCCGACCTCGCGTGTTTTTGTGTTAATTGTTCAATTTCTTACTTAGTTTCTTGTAATTTAAAAACAAAATTCATGGATAATATTATGTTAATTACAGTAGCTCATTGATTCAAAATAATTAAATGAAGAGGGTAGAAGATAGATCGATTACTAAAAGACTACTCTTCCATGGGTGACGTAATCATCGTAGAAGCGTTTTGTATGTGCAAAGGTTTATAATGGGTATAACCCAATAACGCTTCTACTCAAGAATTCCAAACCAAAGAGTAAGATTAAGAGAAGAATAAATTTAAACAAAACAGAAGAAAATAGAAGAAATAAAAGAAGAACAAAGAAGTTTATTACACAAACAAAATCATTACAACATGAAGGAGAAGAACAAGGCTTCGTCAAAGGGATCCTTGCTTCAAGAGCTACCATTATTGAAATGCTTGGAGAATTGGAGTGGATCCACTTATCCTCTTCCCTAAACTTCCCAATTCACGTCTCAAACCCCTCCAAATGAGAAAAACTCCAATTTATAGAGTGGAGGGGAGGCTAGGTTTAAAGAGGTTTCAAGTGTGAATGGGAAATCTCGGCCAAATATTTTAATACAACTTGAACCGCCCATTTGACCTCGAAAACGCGTGAACCAGCTCTCCTTCCAGAAGGATGAGTTGTGGGAAAATGAATACCCAAGCTCCTCTAAAAATATGGGATTAATCCAAAACCGGATGAAGAAGATATGGCCCAAATACAGAACTCATGTCCATTCTGCTGAGTCCAGCCCACCATTGGATTAATGTCTCATTTAATCCATCCAAATGCACTTTTTAGCTCTAGTGTCCTGAATGAAGGTTGTATATAATTAAGTTAGGAACACTTTTACAAAATTTCAAAATTAAAATAATAAATATAAAAATATTTATCTTCGAAATACTACAGTGCACTATAAAGGGTAAAACTGGAATTTTCACCAAATTTTCAAATGAATGATCAAATCCCAAATATTTTATAAATAAACATATTTAGCATAATGTGGGGAAATTATATCATTTATTATCAATAAAATATTCAACAAAATAGTGTTTTATCAACTCCCCCACACTTACCCTTTTGCACTCCTGAGCAAAATCTCATATTAAGTAAACATCAATATCAAATCAAAACGAATTTTAAAATACCTATCCTTGAGATCAATCAATTTCACACCAAGAATCAAAAGATATCATGCCTCATAAAAAACCTTATTTCAAGTTCTCCATTTATATCATTCAATATATTTCCACTTCATTTATCCTCCCATGCACAAAACACTTACCTCGCTTGAATTTTCTCTCATCACTCAAATATCAATTTTTTTGTAATGTCTTTCTCATCCAAACTCATACAAGGGTCACCATAGGCTTGATAGATTCCTACATCGCTACCCGATGTGAGTCAAGGACATATGTTTATCATGAGGACTTTTCAGGGTTGTTCTGTGGCTTTCGGTTGGTAGGATTTAGATGTGAAAAATTCTGAGGCTGAATGAGGAGGGCTTGACTCTTTTTGAAGCAGAATTGCATTAATCTAATTTTCACTTAAATATGGTCTTCTCCTCAATCCCCATAGTATCAATTCAGCTCCATCATCATGAAAAGTCATGAAAGGTTTACACCATTCGTCATTTCAGCATCAAAAATTTCAATCTTCTCAAACATGATTTTCTTGAAAGCTCCAGATGGGCACAACTTTCCAACTCAATTAGAAGCTCCAGAAAAGGAACAGATTCACTTGCCATGAAAGCTCCAGAAAAGGCACAACTTTCAATATAATGACTTTATTCAGTAGAAAACGCATCTCTTCAGAATTTAATTTTCCACCCAAAGTATCACAGAATGTGGTGGCACAACACAAGATAGATTCCCCCACACTTAAGCTCAACTAGATTATGCAATTTCACTTCAAGAGTTGGTTGGATAGGGAAAATTGGCTTGTAATGTGGCTAACCTAATAGGATGTGCATGGCTTCTAAGGTCTACAAGGATTAAATATTCAAGGTAGTCCATTATAAAAAGGGATTCTTTGAAATAGGGTCTTTAATACCAAACAAATGCCTCAATCATTTAAACATAAGTACCTCAAACCCTCAAGTTTTGACAGGAATAGATCAAATTATGGTTAAATCAAGTAAGGTTTGGTTCTCTCAATAAGTGAGGTGAATGTAAAGAATATGAAAATAATGGTTTAGAAGCCTCATAGGAAATTGATTTCAAATATAAAGACAGTGAGATGTGGCATGGGATTCAAAATTCAGCGTACTTTTCATGAAATTACTAAATATTTGAACTTGAAACAAAGTCATTTTCAGCATTCATTTAAGCTCAGTTTCATGGGATAAATTGTTTCACTCATTGATATTCATTTCAAAATTGTGATGAGAATCATTTTAGCTCAAAAATTTCAAAAACACAAAGAAAATTGAAAAAATAAACACACAAAATTTGAAAAAACACACAATTTTTTTTTGGTTTTTTTTTAAACAGGAAAACAATTGAAATTACTAAACTAAAAGGTTCCCTCCCCCACACTTAAAATATTGCATTGTCCTCAATGTGAACCCATGAGATGATATATGCACATGAAATGCAGAATTTTTAAATAGGACAAATAATGTAAAATTGAAAGGGTTAGGAACAGCCTGATGTGCTCAAGTGATGATGGGGTCATGCAGTGTGATAAAATCCACTGTATTAGTAGGAAGCCCTTCAATGTATCTCTTCAAACGTTTCCCATTGACTGTAAATCTCCTTCCAGTGTCCTCTTGTGTGATCTCCACTGCACCATAAGGAAAAACATTAGATACAATATAAGGACCTAACCATCTGGAACACAACTTACCAGGCATCAGCTTCAGTCGTGAACTGTAGAGAAGGACTTTCTCTCCAACATGAAAATCCCTTTGTTGGATCATTTTGTCATGAGATGCTTTTGATCTTTCCTTGTAGAGCCTTGATTTCTCATATGATGACAATCTAATCTCCTCAAGCTCTTGAATTTGCAGCTTCCATTGGATTCCAGCTTGGGCCAAATCCATGTTGTATTTCTTTATAGCCCAATAATCTAGATGCTCAACTTCCACGGGGAGATGACACGCTTTCCCAAAAACAATCCGAAATGGGGACATACCAATGGGTGTCTTGTATGCTGTCCTATAAGCCCAAAATGCATCATCCAAGCGCTTGCTCCAATCCTTCCTATTTGGCTGCACAGTTTTCTCCAAAATTTGTTTCAACTCACGATTTGAAACCTCAGCCTGGACATTTGTTTGGGGGTGGTATGGTGTTGATGTTTTGTGTGTCAACCCATACTTTCGAAGGAGGGAAGCGAAATCCCTATTGCAAAAGTGTGTCCCTTGGTCACTGATGATAGCCTTTGGTACTCCAAACCTGCAGAAAATTTGAGCCTTGACAAAATCCACTACAACATGAGAATCGTCAGTCCTGGTGGCCTTGGCCTCCACCCATTTACTCACATAATCAACAGCAACCAAAATATACAAAAATTCAAATGAACTAGGAAAAGGACCCATAAAATCAATTCCCCAAACATAAAAAATCTCACAGAATAGTATGGGTTGTTGGGGAATCTCATGTCTCCTAGAAATATTCTCAGTGTGTTGGCAACAAGAGCATGACTTACAAAACACATGGGCATCATGGAATAAACTAGGCCAATATAATCCAGATTCCAAAACTTTTCTAGCTGTCCGTTGGGGTCCAAAGTGTCCACCACATGCAAGTGTATGACAGAATTGAAAAACAGACTCAAACTCATGATCAGGAATACACCTCCTAATAACTTGGTCACTACACATGCGCCAGAGGTAAGGATCATCCCACACATAATAACTAGACTCACTTTTTAATTTTTGGACTTGATACTTCTTCAAATTTGCTGGGATTTCAAAGGAAACAATGTAATTAACTAAATCAACATACCAAGGATGCGTACCTGAGATGGTATAGAGATGCTCATCGGGGAAAGTGTCCTGAAGTGGTACCTGGTCCAAGGTGTCATCCTCTAGTGTGTGACTAAGCCTACTCATGTGGTCTGCCACCAAATTTTCTGATCCCTTCTTTTCCTTTATCTAAATATCAAATTCCTGAAGAAGGAGCATCCAACGGATAAGTCATAGCTTTGCATATGGCTTCTTTAGGAGGTACCTCAAAGCTGCATGGTCAGAAAAAACAACTACTTTAGAGCCCAATAAATATGAACAAAATTTATATAAAGAAAATATGACAGCAAGAAACTCCTTTTCTGTGGTTGTGTAATTTGATTGGGCTGAATACAGTGTCCTCGATGCATAGGCGATCACATGTGAAAGTCCATCCACCCTCTAAGATAAGGCAGCTCCAACCGCGAAGTTGGAGGTGTCACAAATAAGCTCAAATGGAAGGTCCCACCGCAGGGGCTGTATGATTGGTGGAGTGGTCAGACACTTCTTCAGCTCATCAAATGATACCCTGCATGAATCATCAAAATTGAAGTCAATATCTTTTTGAAGAAATCGAGATAAGGGTAGAGCGATCTTACTAAAATCTATGATGAAGCGTCGATAAAATCCAGCATGTCTAAGGAATGATCGAACATCACGCACACATGTAGGATATGGAAGGGATTAAATAATGTCTACCTTAGATTTATCAACTTCAATGCCATGTTGTGAGACTATATGACCTAAGAAAATTCCCTTTTCGACCATGAAATGACATTTTTCAAAATTTAAGACCAGATTCTTCTCAATACAAAGATGCAACACATCACCCAAACTAGAGAGACATTCATCAAATGAGGACCCATAAAATGTAAAATCATCCATAAATACCTCCATGCATGTCTCAATGAAATCTGAGAAAATAATCACCATGCATCTCTGGAAGGTACCTGGGGCATTGCAAAGTCCAAATGGCATCCTTCGGTAAGCAAAGGTACCGAATGGGCAGGTGAATGTCATCTTCTCATGGTCCTCTGCTGCAATGGGAACCTGAAAATAGCCAGAAAATCCATCCAAGAAACAATAGTGTGTCTTCCCAGCTAGTCTCTCAAGCATCTGATCAATAAATGGGAGGGGGAAATGGTCTTTGCGAGTGGAATGATTTAGTTTCCTATAATCAATACACACACGCCAACTGTTTTGTACCCTCATTGGAACTAATTCATCTTTCTCATTTTTAACAACAGTAACACCAGTTTTCTTAGGTACAACCTGTATAGGGCTAACCCATTGTGAGTCAGAAATAGGGTAAATTATACCTACCTCGAGCAATTTTTCAACCTCTTTTTTAACAACCTCCAGAAGGGTTGGATTGAGTCTCCTTTGTGGTTGCCTCACCGGTTTATCCCCATCCTCCAAGAGAATCCTATGCATGCAAATGGATGGGCTAATACCTGATATGTCTGCCAATGTCCAACCAATTTCCCTAATGTTATCTCTCAAAAGATTCAAAAGTTTTTCTTCATGTTCAAAAGATATATTGTTATCAATGATAACAGGTAATCTATCACCACTCAGCAGGTATGCATATTTAAGATTTGGGGGCAATGGCTTGAGTTCCAATGTACGGGGGTGATGTATAGATGGAGAAATTGATGCAACGGACATATCTGCACAATGAACATCAGTATCAAAATAAAAATCATCACAATCAGAGAATAAAACATCAAATCCATCATCATACTCTATAGCCATGTCATAATCAGAGTTCATATGATCAAAATCAGAATATGAATCCAAATCAAATCCAAGAGAGGATTGTGTATCAGCAACATGTGTGGAAGTGCTCTTAGATATCAAACTTGAACCAATACTCATAATCTCCCTAATCATAGGACAATAAAACTCCATGGAGTTTTTATTTGGTGGTTCAAAATGGGAGATAAAAAATGCAGAGTGATCCTCTGAGGGGTACTTCATGGAATCGATAACATTAAATATCACAACTCCATCCCCAAATTCCATGGAAAGTGTACCCTCATTGACATTTATGATAGTTTTTGCAGTTTTGATGAAGGGCCTACCTAAGATAATGGGAGCATGAGAACTTACCTGATCATCCTCCATGTTAAGAACATAGAAATCCACTGGAAAGATCATGTCTCTTACCCGGACAAGTACATCCTCAAGAACTCCCACTGGATATGTCGTAGCTCTATTCGCCAACTGCACCACTACTCTTGTTGGCTTCAACTCACCAACCTATAAGGAAGAGAATACAGAGTGAGGCATCACATTTATGGAAGCACCTAAATCACAAAGTGCATCAGAAAAGTGCAACTCCCCTATGGTGCATGGGATGGTGAATGTACCTGGATCCTTGCACTTTGTTGGCATTGCTAGAGTTGGTGTAATGAGTGTCGATACATTCCTTCCAAGGTTGATACTCTCATTTCCCTTGAGCCCTCTTCAATTGGTGCAGAGTTCTTTTAAGAATTTGGCATACCTTGGGATTTTCTTAATGGCTTCAAGTGGGTGAATGTTGATCTCCACACACTTGAATGTGTCCAAAACCTCCTTTTTCATTGATTCTTCAACCATCTTCTTGGTTTGAACAACCCTGTTTGGAAATGGAAGGGGTTTAGGAGGAACATCATCAATCTTTTTCTTACCTTTATCTTTCTCCTTGGATTGCTCATCAGTTGGTATGGAATGTGGCTTCTCTGTAGTAGAGGTGAATCCTGGTGGAATGGTAGGTACATATGTATCGTTCATTTTCTTCCCACTTCTCAATGTTATGGCACTAACATTCCCCTCTGGATTTGGAGTGGGTTGGGAAGGTAGATTTCCGGAATTATTACTTACAAGTTCATGGAGGGTGGTGGCAATCTGGCTCAATTGAGTCTTCAACTCCCTCAGCTCCGAACTTTGACTCTTCAGCTCATTCTGTTGATTAAGAACAATTTGTTTCAAAAGATCATCAGTGTTAGAGTCTACCTTGTATTGGAGATTCCCTTGTTGCTGACTTGTTGATGTTTGAGCTTCGAATCTTCTTTGGGGTTGTTGGAATCCCTGTTGGTAAGGTGGAGGCTGCTGGAAGTTTGGTTGAAAAGGGGGCCTTTGTTGTTGTCCAGAGCCATACCTCATGTCCGACTAATCTTTCCACCCTTGGTTGTATGATAGATCAAACTTCTTTTGGGGATATGGTTGTTGTTGTTGCTGCTGATATGGTCTCCCAGGGAACACTGCTGCGCAATCTTCTGTTTCTTGGAGTTGTGGGCAACAGTCAGTTGGGTGGCTTGTCTCAGTGAAAATACCACAAGGCCTTGAAGGAGGGGGTAGAGATGTCTTTTGTTCCAAAGAAATTTGCCTCACCATAGTGGTTAATTATTCCAACTTAGTATCAATCAAATGACTTTCAAGAGAAGAAGGACTTACCTGATGTACTCCCCAGACATGTGGTGTACCTTTATCACCAAATTGTTGGGAGTTTTGGGCCATCTTGTCAATCAATGCACGTGCAGCTACTGGTGTCTTGTCCACCAATGCTCCTCCAGCTACGACATCTACCATTCTTCTCTCCATAGGTGTGAGTCCTTCGTAGAAGTATTGGATGAGGAGTTTCTCACTGATTTGGTGATGTGGGCAGCTTGCACACAAGTTCTTGAATCGCTCCCAATACTCATACATTAACTCCCCTTGTGCTTGCTTGATCCCCGAAATATCCTTACGAATGGAGGTGGTCCTCGATGCTGGAAAAAATCTCTGCAAGAAAAGACATTTTAAATCGTTCCAATAAGTTACATCCTCGGGTTGTAAATAATACATCCAATCTTTCGCAGCTCCATCAAGTGAGAATGAGAATGCTTTTAATTTGATTTGATCTTCAGAAACATTTCTTGGTTTAAGGGTTGAGAAAACCACATTAAATTCTTTAAGGTGTTTGTTTGGATCCTCACCAGATAATCCATGAAATTTTGGAAGAAGGTGAATTAATCCAGATTTCAATTCAAAGTCCGATTCGAGGTTTGGGTATGCAATATAATTTGGTTGATAGTTAATATCAGGTGCAACCAATTCTCGAATGGTTCTATTAAGTTCATTTCTATTATTTCCAGCCATTGGTTCCTCTTTTATGTTTGAATTTGAATTGATTCCAATTTCAATGTTTCTAGAAGAGAAGAATTCACGAACTGGTTGAATATTGAAACTTCCCGTAGATTGAGAATGTCTGATTCGATCCCTAAGGCTATGTTCAATCTCAGGGTCAAGATCTAAGAGATCTTTGGGATTAGTTCATGTCATAAATCAAATAAAAAGAAAAAGAAAGAAAGTGGACCATAGTAAAATAAAAATGAAAAGTTTGAGTTGATGGTCCAAAAAGAAGTAGAAGAAAATAAAATAATAATAAGAAAAATCAGATTGGGTAAAGAAGGAAAAAAGAAGAGAGGTAGAGAATAAAATGTAAAATAAAATAAATACCTCTAATTGGTTGAAATAATTACTTGCCTCCCCATCAACGGTGCCAATTTTGAAGAGCGCTGTCGTCGGCACCCTCAAATGATGAATGTGATTTTGGGGTACTTAGGTGCAGCAGAGTGGCTGACCATGGGCGTCTCTCAAAGGAGGAAGTGAATTTAACAACTTATTAAAGGTATTATAAAAATAGAATAAAAGAGAATAAAATAAAAACACTACTTTAAAGGATTGGGTTTTTTTTATAGTTTATGAATCTAGAAGAAGTTTGCTGGAATAAGATTGCATTTTTTTTTTGTTTTTAGTTTTGAAATGAATTTCGATTAAAATGACACAACAAGAAGATGTTTTTTTAGAAATCTATTTTAGAAGGTGTAATCGATCTAACTCTAACTCTTAATTCACTTATTAATCATTATCATTTAAATTAATATCCACTTAATTATGATCCGCTAATTTTTTATCCCTCAAACCCTACGAGAGTTAACTTAACCACAAAGATGAAATTACTTAAACCCTATGCTAGCTTCGGAACACGCAATCGCAGCACCCTGCTTTGATTGTTGTTCTAAGGATAGCTTATGGTCAGTGGTTAATTAGAGAACATATCCATTCTAGAAATGAGGATGAATTATGTTTAGGGATTATATTTGAACTCTATAAATTTATCCCGTGTGGTCTTGTATTACCGATTAAGATTACGCTCTCACAATTTACACAAAATCCCGACCTCGCGTGTTTTTGTGTTAATTGTTCAATTGCTTGCTTAGTTTCTTGTAATTTAAAAACAAAATTCATGGATCATATTATTTGAATTACAGTAGCTCATTGATTAAAAATAATTAAATGAAGAGGGTAGATGATAGATCGATTACAAAAAGACTACTCTTTCATGGGTGGCGTAATCATCGTAGAAGCGTTTTGCATGTGCAAAGGTTTATAATGGGTATAACCCAATAACGCTTCTACTCAAGAATTCCAGACCAAATAGGAAGATTAACAGAATAAGAAATTTAAACAAAACAGAATAAAATAGAAGAAATAAAAGAAGAACAAATAATTTTATTACACAAACAAAATCATTACAACATGAAGGAGAAGAAGAAGGCTTCGTCGAAGGGATCCTTGCTTCAAGAGATACCTTTATTGAAATGGTTAGAGAATTGGACTGGATCCACTTCTCCTCTTCCCTCAACTTCCCAATGCACGTCCCAAACCCCTCCAAATGAGAAAAACTCCAATTTATAGATTGGAGGGGAGGCTAGGTTTAAAGAGGTTTCAAGTGTGAATGGGAAATCTCAGACAAATATTTTAATACAACTTGAACCGCCCATTTGACCTCTAAAACGCGTGAACCAGCTCTCCTTATAGAAGGATTATTTGTGGGAAACTTAATCCCCGAGCTCCTAGAAAAATATGGGCTTAATCCAAGACCGGATGAAGAAGATATGACCCAAATACAGAACCCATGTCCATTCTGCCGAGTCCAGCCCACCATTGGATTAATGTCCCATTTAATCCATCCAAATGCACTTTTTAGCTCTAGTGTCCTGAATGAAAGTTGTATAAAATTAAGTTATTAACACTGTTACAAAATTTCAAATTAAAATAATAAATGTAAAAATATTTATCTTCGAAATACTACAGTGCACTATAAAGGGTAAAACTGGAATTTTCACCAAATTTTCAAATGAATGATCAAATCCCAAATATTTTATAAATAAACATATTTAGCACAATGTGAGGAAATTATATCATTTATTATCAATAAAATATTCAAAAAAAATAGTGTTTTATCAAGTTCAAACTACTGAAACTTTCTACGAGATGGCTTTTTGTTAACATAATTAAAACAACTTGATGTATGTGGTTTTTGATTTGGAGAACTTCGA
This sequence comes from Viscum album, assembly GCA_963277665.1. Taxonomy (NCBI): domain Eukaryota; kingdom Viridiplantae; phylum Streptophyta; class Magnoliopsida; order Santalales; family Viscaceae; genus Viscum; species Viscum album. Next base: position 740,782,985 of record OY728158.1, on the reverse strand, counting down.
GAATTGTAATACAGATTGTTATTCCTTTTGGCGAGGAATAATTAACCACTAATTTTCAAGGTGTGAATTCAATCTAATGAAGAATAATTTTTATAACCAGTAGATTTAAATTCAACTAAGCTTACCATTTGATCAACTCTCGGCACTTCTGTTTACTTTTTCTCTTATCTCTAGTTAGTATTATTTCTTCTAACTGTTTTATTTTCCAGTTAAGTAAATAGAAGATTTATAGAATTAGTGTCGTTTTTTTTCACTTCATCATAAATAAAATATTTAAAATATATATATAAAGTTGTAATGTAAGTAATTATTTCCCCACTGCTAACAACAATGGGGGTTGTAAAAAACCTTAGAGCACTCACCTGCCTTCTCTGTGGATCGACCCTGCACCACTGTGCTAGTGTAGGTTATAAATAACATTTTGAGGGTCATGAAGACCTCCGGCCCCATCAAAAATTTAGGGTCGATCCACAGAGAAGGCAGATGAGAATTCTAAGGTTTTATTCAAAAGTAACTCCACTGTTGTCAGCAGTGGAGATAATAAACATTGATTATATTTATTACTTTTTAATTTTTTTTATATTTATTTTTAAGCAATCAGAAATGTAAACAATGTTTAAAAAGAGACTAAATCATTTACTAGTTTACTGATGAACTAAGAACTACAATAAAATTAACATAAGAGAACAAAATACTAAAATAAAAAAGCAAGGTCGAAGGAGATGATCAAATATAATACTCAAGAATTTCAAACTACTCATTTAAAGTATATCTTCCCCATTACACTTTATTGAATCATACCTAAAGAAAAAGGTGAAAAGTCTCCCTTTCCAGGAAACTAAACACACAGAAGACTGACTTTAGGAGTTCGCCACTCCAAAATCAATCGAATTACTTGACAAGGATAACACTTGGAAATAAACTTGCCATAAATTTTCAAATTTAAAGACATTAACGCTTCGATAAATTCATTCAAGAGCGACCTCACCAGTTGATCTTGAATTTATGAATTTAGAAAACAATTGAGGTGTGAAACAACTAAATAGAAAATCATTAATCTATCTCTCCGATTGATTATGATTCTGAAAAAAAATTGTAAGTGAATGAAGAAGCTTAAAATATTAACCGGTAGAATTGAATTCCCAAGATAAGTCAATTCATCCTTTGATCATCTTGATAAAAGTAGTGAAAACAACCAAAAACAAAGTACAAGAATTATGGATAGAGGGAAGAAAAACTCCCCTAGTGCTACTCTGCTCTCTGACTCCTTCGTCTCCTGCTCTGCTCATGTGCTTCTCCCGGGAGTCTTTTCTCTCAAAATGGTGTGTTCGTGAAATCAAAATGGGCATCCCCCCAAATTATGTTGCTACCCTGTTTTTGTATGTTCTGTCATCTACTGCTTGTCACCATCACTATTTATTGACTTGAGTTCATCTTTCATTGTTGCACCGTACACGTGCGTTTTTTCGCGACTGGCACGTTCTGCTAGCTTTTCTCACATAACTAACTCCGAGTGAGTTAGTTAAATGCACCTGGATGTTTTATCGTCTCTTGAATGAACCTGCATAGTTTAAACAAAGAATAAATAATTAGACGTTAAATAAAAAGTGTTAACTTTTATAAATAATTAAACAACTATTTTATTAATTTAAAATTAAAAGTTATTTAATTTATATTAATAGTTATTATTTTATTTAATTTAGAACAATTTATTAAATTATTTTATTAAAGTTATAAATTTTAATAATGTTATATAATATTATCTACATATTAAATAAATGTTTTCATTTCATTAAGTTATTTATTAATTTTATTTATTATAATTATTAATGTTAATTTTAATTAATAAAATTATTAAGTTAATAGTAATTTAGAAAATTAAATTATTTAAACTAATTAGATTAGTTTATTAAATATTTTAGTTTTTATATATTAAATTTAATTAGATTTATTTCTTGATTATTTACTTAATAAAATTACTAATTATTTATTTAGAGTTAAGTTTTTTATATTATTTATAATTAATTTGTTTTAAATTAAAATCATCTCCTCCCCCATTTTCGGCGCAGAGCCAGGGGAGGGTTTCTTCTTCCTCCTGAAGGCTACGACAGCCTCCTCCTACTCCTTCAGCAAGGTAGCGCGACATCCCTAGTAGCTCGATCTTCCATTACCGGTGACACGACTCTTCAGCGAGGCAACACGACATCCTGTCTCTCCAGATCTAGTGCAAAAAAGGGTTGTGGTGGCTTCAAACTCTTCGTAGCGGTAGTGTGAAACCTGATTTGCATCACTAAAAAGGGTTTTGCGGTTCCTTCTACTCCTCCATGGCGGCGCGTTTCAACCAGGTGCGGTGATTCGGAGGTGGCATGACAACTCTAGCAGCTCGAGGTTCATCTCATGCAGTGCCTTAAGATCTCCAAATTGGTTCATAGCAATGAAGGATTCAAATTCTAGATCTAAGATTATCTTGATTAAATTTAAGATATTATATTATAATACTATTCTGATTTGCTTCAGTAAAATACCTCTATCTAAGTTTCAAATCTGTAGAGTGTTGAATTGATTCATGAAACCCTAGTTTAAGTCCAATGTGTGTTTGGATTGCAGAGAAGAACCGTAGGTAGCAGGATGGAAAAGTGAATGGGTTGAAGCAAAGGGTGGCACCAAAAGTGTAGGGAACTGAAACTGATGGTGAGGGTTTGAATCGGTGAGTCAAGACTCACCGATAGAAGAAAATAAGCAGAGGAGAAATGGTGAGACCGATCTGTGCATCGGTAGGAGGAAAAAATGAACTATCGGTGAGTGGTGAAGAAATGAGAAACCAATGGGGTAATGAAAGGTTGTGAAACTGAAAGAGGATTGGATTAGTGAGTCAATGACTCACCAATAGAACAAATAAAGATCGGTCGCAACGGGACAAAATAAAATAAATAGATCGGTGAGTCGCAACATCGGCGCATCATGAGAAACTGTTAGTTAAAATAAAAAACATTGGTGAGTCAATGACTCATTGATATTTGAAATAAAATAAGACTCCAATGAAATGAGAGACTGAAACCGATGCACATAAGAGACCGAAGCTGTTTCAAAATGATCGGTGAGTCATGACTCACTGATAGTTATAAAAAAATTCGGTGTGACAAAAGATCGGTGTGACAAGGCGTCGGTGTTTCAACTCACCGATAGAACAAAATGAGATGTTAACTTTAAAAATCAATTTAAAACAAATAATAAAATGAATAAAACATTAATTAATTAAAAAAAAGTCAAAATAACTTAATTATTAAAGACTAATTAATTAACTGTAACTAAAATCTAACTAAATTATTTAACAGACTATAAATAAAAGTAACTTAATTGTTAATAAAGAAAATAAATATTAAGATTAATTAAATATATGTCTAAATAAATGAAAAACACTTACAATGAACTATCCGCAAACATAAAATTAAAATAATTAAAATTAACTAAAGATATTAAACAACTAAGTTGATTATTTAAATGAAAAAAATAAAAACTTAAAATTAAGAACATGTTATTTTGTTAAACTTTAACTTAAATTATTAGCTTATCTAATTAAACAGAATATTTAGACTAGATAATAAATAAGGTTAATTTATTTTAATCAATCTATTTTAAATAGTAAAGTTTTAAATTAGAAAATAAACTGGATTATTGAAAATAACAATGAACAATTAATTTAGTTAATAAACATTTAAAATTATTAAAATGTAAACCAGATTAATATTATTAAACTAAAAATTAATTTAATATAATTAGAATAATTAGAATGACTAAATAAAAAGACTAAAACACATATTTAATTATAAAAAATGATTAAATAATAAATTTAGTGATAAAAATACAAGAGTGGCATTATTTATTAAAAAGAGTAGAAATACATAATAAAATTGTTAAAAATTAAATAAAAGATGTGGCAAAACTATGTAAAAATAGAGCCACATCATAACACTTGGCGATAACTCTCCCATAGACTCCCATGATGGAAGGGGAGATGAATATAGGTTATTAAATTAACATAATAACATCTCAATATATGAAATATACTAGTGTTATTATTTCATCATGTTTGAAGAAAAATTTAAGGTGGTAGAAGAAGAAATAAAACAAGAACATTCAGTTAAAGACTATACCTCTTCTTCAGACAACTTCCTTTGCTTTACACCTTAAATCCTCTAAGGTTGGTATTATGCACAAAATAAGACCTATAGAATCTGTGTAGGGATTTTAGGAAGGTATTTGGGTAGGGATTGTCTAAACTAAAAGGATTTTGAAGTGTGAAGAGAAGAGGAGATGAGATGCCCTTTTATAAGAGATGGGAGGGACACTTTTGGAATTTCTTAAAGTATTAAATTAATATAAATTATTTATCTTGTAAAAATGAATCCAATATGGTATATTTCAAATATAGGATGATTATGGGCCAAAATACTCTCATAAAATAAAATTTGGACAAGTCTAGACTATGTTTTTACCCTTATCTTTTTGTTTTAACACCCCCCCAGTTTAGCTTTTTGACAATTACAGTGATAAAATGTTTTTTATTCTTTAAGGGTTAAGATAGTTACTATAAATGGACAATTGACCCATAAATGGACCATGGTTTATATTTCAAACTATATCCCAATCACTTGGATTAAGATTGGTTTTTTATTAATTTTAAATCATTTAATAAAATATTGTTTATTAAAAAATATCATTTATGCCATTTTTTGGAAATACATGAAATATTATAATATAATATGCATCTAACTCATTTAAAATGGTTCTAAAATGACATGGATTAAAATATAAGGAATATATGGTATTAATATAATCATAAAATAAAATTTTTATGGGTTTTGATATAATTTTAAACCTTATCTTTTAGATTAACCCCTTTGTTAACCAATTTTAACCTTAACCGTAGTAGTGGATTTTTTCAATATTAAAGGGTTATAATTTTACTTATAAGGTGAAAATTGGATCATAAATGGAAAAGGGTTGATATTTTAGACCATTTATCATCCTAATTGTCCCTTTTCAATATTTTTATGATTTTTAAAAAATTTAATAAAATATTATTTAACATAAAATATCATTAATGTCATTTTTGACACTATTCATTTAATTTGACTTTGAAAACAACATGACAACAATGTGATTCTAATATAATACATTAAAACCACTCTAATATGTTATTTTTTATCTATAAAATTCATGGCAAACAATAATTCATTCAAATTATATAACTTTTAACATTTTAAAATCATTTATTTTATTTTTCTATTAATTGAATAAATATTGTGTCGACATTGCGTTAACATTTAAGGTAATTATTTTATCACTAAAAATTAAAAATAAATTAAAATTATAAAAAAATAATTTATCTTTGAAATAAATCTTTTATAACCGAACATATTCTCTATTTATCCCTATGTCAAAAATTTAAAGATAATAAAAGAAAGAGAATGATATTTTTGACTTTTCTTTATATAAAATAATATAAAGGTCAAAATCAAAGAAATATAAAACCAAGTTTCCATATCATCAAAAATTTTATGTAAATGGTTGAATTACACTCATACAATGGGATAAAGGCAAGTGCTAGGGTCATTTTTTAATTCATATCAAACTGTTTTTATCATTAATTACCTGATTTACCTCTATCGTCGCGACAATTATTTATTATGATTACTATTCATAATGAAAAAAAAATAAACTATTCAAAAAATTTAGACCTCCTAGTTCCAAATATGGAATCTATTTTTCAAGGTTCAATTTCTAAAAGTGGTAGAAACTAATTTAAGATTAAAACACAAAACATAACGAAAAACAATTTTTCAGAAAAATGCCTTTTAAGTATAAAATTGTTTTTATACCAAATTCAGGTATAAAATTAATTCTAGAGACTATAATTGAATTATTTTTAATTAAAAGCAACTAATTATTTTTTTAAACTAATCCAAAATATAATTTTACTTTATAAATATATTAAAATAAAATACGGTTTTTAATAAAAATCAATATTTTTCACTGTTCATTGAAAATCAAAATTTTTTGAAAAATATCATAATTTCACCATAATATAATTTTGATATGATGATTTCAAAAATTATATCCTTTTTATCTAATAAAATTTCTAAAAGTTTCATATTTTATAATATTTACTCACAGAAAGTAAGGAAACCCATTTTTGAAGAAAATATATTTTTGAATAATAAAATGATTTTACTAAAAATTAAGTGTTTATTTACTAAGAATTAATTAATAAATTTTTATTGATTATGAACTTTATATATATTTCATAATGTAGTTAATACTATTCATACCTACAAATTCAACGGCTTGGTTGTAACGATCGTATTTAAATAATAATATTTCATGGTTTGTTTAAGCTCGATGTCACATTTTGAATACGTTATCAAACATAATGTTCTTCTTTTAAAATCTTGAGGTGTTACATTATAGGAACACACAAGGGATTTCTACTGGAATACATATCCTAGGAGGCTACCTGCATCCACAAAGCATAACCCCCTTAGTAATACCCAAGGCCTAACCCAAATCTTCAGTACCTAAACGTTAGTCATAGCCATATGAATATACAAACACAATATGGTCAGTTTAATTAATTAAAATTCTTGTAAAAATATATCACAGAATCATAGATCACATATTATAAATTACATTTAATTAATTGAATTAGTATGTATTACTTGCAATTATATGCATGGCATGTGAACCTATGTGTATAATCATGATACATGAACACACCTAAATCTTATAAACAATAACAACACAACATTACTTGGGATCAACATGAAACTATAATACCACAACTGGTAAAAGAAATCCCATCACCAAAAACCTAGAGGCCTGTTACATAAGAGCTGGCCAGACACTTATGTAACTCCCCTACCCAAGTTTCACACAGCATATCTCCTTTCCACCTTACCCAAAACATAGTCAAGAATAAAATAAAATAGAAAACTTCCTTTGATACCACTTTGTAATGCCCCGACCTGAATCACCATGTCTGAGACAGAGTGCCACATGACCTCATGCATGTCTCCTCATACACAAGAGGTTGCCAACTAGGGGCGAGGTTCTGACTGGTGTTGTGGGGGGACTATACCCTTGGAAACAAAATTATACACCATAATCACAAAAGGTATAAATGAACATTCCAGAACAACACAATGAAAACTAGGGAATCATCATGCTGTAACAAATAGAATCTAGAACATACAATATAAACCCAAGACCCCAATGTGGAATGTATGTCTAAGTATGAAAACTGAGGGTAATAAACTAAAACACTGCAACAAAATTTTGTAGTCTTCCTCAACATTACCTCTTTCCTCCAAGTTATACCTGCTCAGCTCCCTAATGTAGGGCCCTTTCCCTTAGTCGGATCCCTGACCATGAAATATGTATGCACACCGATATTTCCATACAAGGTGTGGGTATAAACCCAGTAGGAAACACTAATGCATCCTTAACATAAAGAACACATGTATATAGGGTGTATTCCATGATGGTAAGTACATACGCAACAAGAAATGAATCATATGTGTCACGAACCGTCTTCACCGAGATGAGGGAAGTGAAAGAAAACTGCCAGACCCTTCATTCCTCAAGTTGAAGGAGAGATAATGACCCCTGAGTCTCGCCTTCAATAGGCCCTAGAGTGGCGACTAGCACCAAGGGTATAGAATGACACATAATATGGAAGGCATTACCCTTTTCATTTAGTAGTATCAGGAGATACGATGGTAAAAAACCAAAAAACTCCAAAGTTGAAGGTGAAAGTAAATCCAAAACCCATTTCCCTATACATGTTCAAAGATAAACCCATACAAGTACAAGAAAAATCCAAAGGGAAAGTACCAAAAGAAAGAAAACAACAACGATAATTGTCCCGACGTCCGAGCTAGTACGGTCCCACACGGTCCCCAAAGTCCTCCTAGAAACCTGAAAGTAGTTTTATATACATAGGGTGAGTATATAGGTATAATCAGCAGGGAAAACCAAAAGCTCTTGTGCATAAGTGGGGAGACAATCTAATGCCCCATGAGAAAATAGAGATAACCAAAACACCTAGCAAGGAAACTATCCACCCAGCCTCACCAAGGAACAATCCCCAAATAACGCAAGTTAGGTAAAGTAATAGTAATAGCACATAGATATTTGGGTACCCTACACCGCTTTCCCACTGGTTATTTAATACATCCTATGCATCGGACCTCCCCAACCAATTTCACTACAGCCCCACTGCCGCCCCAACAACAACCTTATGGGCCACCACAACCATGTATCCTACCCGCAAACACTTGGGCCACCACAACCACATATCCTGCCCATAGGCACCTGAGCCACCACAACCATACGTAACCATGACCGAAGACACCTGGTCCAGAACAACTACCGCCACACCTGAAGACACCTGATCCTCATCCTGAAGACACTTGGGAAACAAACCTTCCCGCACACACCTGGGCCAACAACCACAACATACCTTGCCCGAATATTCTTGGGATAAAAAATGGACCTCAGACCATCACAGCCTGCCCGAAGAGTCTTGTTCTACTTGGGAGAGGGAGCAGAAAGGAGCTAATATCCATCCACCCAATAGGATGTTGGGAAAAACACCCTCCCCCATGAAATGGGGGTGTTCAGCATGAAGTGCTCAACTTGGGTGGGGTGCAAATAAGAAACAAAAAACTAAATTTATACATATAGGTAAACAAGAACTCATCCCAACCTAAGGGTTCCAAAACCAGATCATACACAAACACCCTCATTACTATTAATTCATACAAAATCACAACAACCACAAACAAAGCATGACTCATTCATGGAAAACAATTCCCCCATTGAACCCATTCTTGTTATCTTATTCAAGTGATTCCATTTAAATAATTCTTCACTACTGGGAAACTAGCAGACATAGCCACAATCCAAGGAATAAAAAATAGTCGAGCAGTAATTTAAGCATTCACACCCGGTTCTCTTGTAAAGTCACAACAACAAAAGGGATCTGTGAGATCCCTAGAAGTACTGGAACCAAACTAAGCCCCATCGTATGGTCCCACACGGTCTTAGGTCCACAATCAAAAACTCAACAACAGGGGATCCCATCCCCATCCACGTCACCCCACAAGGATTCAAGCAGAAAAACCATACACAACACTAGAACAAAGCAAGGGGGTTCTCAGATTTAATCACACCATTAATTATGTTTCATCTTTTAGTTTGGTTAATCGGGGTGATCACACAAGGATTCTTGTTCATTGGGCATCCATTTAATCAACTGAGTTTACGTGATTAACCAATTTCCATGTTACAGCCATTCAATTACAGGATTATCCAAAAAACAGAGGTTCATTAGTGTATAAGGAAGGACCACCAATGGCCATGATTTTTAGTGGACACAAGCCCCTACAATTCACATCATATAAAGGAATATAAAATAATACAACAATAACATCATCAAACACACCCCTTCATTCTTTAAAGGTTCATTTATTATCTTTGTTAAATTTGGTTTCATCTACATCTTGAGGGAACATCGTCATACCCACCCTGCACGATGCATAGAAAAGAGAGACGAAGGAAGAATCCCTACTTGTTTGATCAAGGATCGACGTTTTCTCCTCGTGCCAAGAATTGTAGTCGCGCGACCAGTAGGAAAACTCCATGAAGGCTGAGTGGGAAGGGCTCCAGCACGGGCTCACGACTTGTCTCATGAGGAAGGACTTCAAGCGCATCTAGAGGGAACAAAAGAGACCATGGAAGAAGATCTTGGTGATAAAGGCCCGATCCAAGAGTTACGGGATATGCCATTTCAAAATGCTTGAAAAACGGGTTGTGGCTTGACCAAGTGGGAGGGTGGTTTCACACGTTAAAAATTATTAAGATTTAATAATTCTCCTTAGAGATAGTGGAGATAATGGTTGTGAGTTAATAGACTTCCTTCAAACCAGGAAAACATGTAACAAGGGTGAGACTGGAAAACATAGGAGGCTGGAAAACGCAACAAGGGTGTGAAACTGATTAAAAAAAGCCACACGTTTTGGTAAGTCAAGGGTCGATCCACTCTTAGGGGATTTAAAACATCTTTTACCGGTGGCACCGATCGGGTGACCCACCGGTTGGTGAGACCGATCTGTGACACACTGATCAGGACACACCGATCGCTGACACATCGATCGGTGACACACCAATCGGGACGCACTGATCGGTGATGCACCGGTCGGGATGCACCGATTGGTGTCACCGAGAGGTGACACCACGGTGACGCCCCGCCAGTGACACTGATTCCCTCCTCACTCACTCATGGCGTCCATGCCACCCCAAGCACTAGATTTTGACAAAGTAATGGACCACGAGGGTTTGGGCCATTACAATATGTTTTACGATCATTCACTAACCAAGTTGTTGCGATCCACAACTGTACTTGCTTTGGCTTCATGTCGGGATGGATGCCTCATACGTCATCACAAAATGGGTCATCCCACAAGGCCAACACATGTCTTGGATCAAGGCTCGTGGCCAACCAACCCCGGGTCTGGCCACAAGGTTGTCGTACCCTTGGCTAATCCTCGGGTCGAGCCACAATGTCGTTGTGCCCCTACCACCACTGGGTTGGGCCACAAGACCGCCACACCCCAGTCTTGACCTTGAGTTAGACCACAAGGTCATCGTACCCCGTTCTCTGTCACGGGTCAGGCCACAAGGTCGTCGTACACCCACCCTGTCTCCAGGTCCATTGTCGTCTTTGAGACCACATCGCACTAGCGCATGCTTCCCCCCTAAAGGCTAACTGAGCCATAGTAATCCACTTGTCACATTGATGCTAGTTACAATCATTCATAGGCCAAGCATTCACACACAACATGGCATAACACAGAAGGTAGAAACATGGCACACAATGCATAAGTCTCACAGGCTACATAGGCACACCATATGCATAATCACAAGCATAACATATCACACAATGGTTCTCATGGCTACGCATGCATGCACACACATGCCAATCATGACAATCAACTTTATATAAAGGCCATATGTGGTAAGGGCTTCCTACCTCAACTGTGCTGACAACTGCCAAGAGCTGTCACCGAACAACATATGCGCACCAATGATCCCTAGAGTCAATCCCAATTCACCATATTCAAAATTCCAGAATCAAGATTCAAGAAGGGGAATGTGACACGAGCTTAAAGATAGATCAACTTACTCAACGAGATCCTTTGCCAATGGTAAATCTAGATCCGTTTAGGGGGTGCCAATTCTCTAAATCTAACGCCTATCCATTAATCAACCAAGAATTCTCCATTAGATCATGGTATAGTCCATAGATCTAGCAAACACAGCTTGAATTTGTGATTCATCTCAAGAGAATGAGAGGGGATCTAGGAGAAATGTGAAGAACAAAGGAAGAACTACATATTACCTTGAATTCACATGAACCAAAGCCTCCAGATCCACCAGAATTAGACTTTGGAGGGAGAGGAATCGCCAAGAACGACCACTAGAGTCCCTGGGTTTGAGAGCCCAATGCGTAGGACAAAGAATAAAGGGTTTCATGGAGGTTTCTGATTAAAAACCCAATTTTTGGATTAATTAAAAATATGTACATGGATTGGTCGCATGGTTTACCAAACTGTATGCCAACCATACGAGGTCTGCTGCCTCGTTTGGGCACCCACACGGTTTGGCTGCATAGTTTGGTAAACCACGTGACAACGGTATTTTTTGCCTCTGTCTCGAGTCACGCGGTTTCCTCGAGAAGGTCGCACGGTTAGCTCTAACCGTGTGACAACCATGCACCCACTACTATCCCTCTCCAACAAGTAACATCGTTTCCTGGGAAGAACCACACAGTTTTCTCAAATCATGCTCAATTCATGAGCCCCCTTAAAAGCTCCTAAAACTCTCCAAACCCATCTATAAGTTACTCAAGACTTCACCCAAGCAAAAGCGTAACTCAAAAACACTTAAAAAAGAGTCGAAAGCAAGATGTAAAGTGCCTAAAAAGTCTAGGCCATTGCAACCTACCGCCATCGAAACGACGACATGCAGACAACGTCTCAGGTCCTCTACGCAAACCGAGCAAAAGCCCCTATTTAAATGATCGTTCTAATGGTCAATTTCACCCAATTTCATCAAACCCCTAAGAAAAAGCGCATAGCAACATACCTCAATCAAAATGAGATGCAACAGCTTGAAATCATCCTCTTAGGACACCCTCTAGCCATGCCGAGCCAAAGCCCCATCGTTTTCAGATGATTTCACCATGCTCTAGTGAAATAGTCATCAAATCTCTAATCGAATTCGAAGGGAAAATTAGCGGCCAATGAAAGGAAGGAAGATCAGACAAAGTAATGATGACCGCACCTTGAAATCGCTATGAAATTGTCATCAAAATCACCCCGTACCAAGAGGAAACAAGGGAGGTATGAGAGGGAGGAGTTGGTCAAATGACTCTCATCACGTCACCTCGACCTCCTAAATCCCAAGGGGGCTCAATAGCAAAAAGACTAAAATGTCCTTGCTGGAAAAATGCTCAACTGACCCCACTGGCTAGCCGCTAGGTCTCACTGTTAGTGGCCCATTGACTCGTTGGTGAGCTAAGGCAAGTCGCGAGGCTACTGCCTAGCCCACCAGTTAGCTGGTGGCTCAGTGCTGCTATAAAGCCCGACCACTGCTTTGACGCCATCTTGAGCACCCCCGATAGCTACCAAATCTTAATTTTTGTCCAAAAACATTCTTTAGGGATGTCCAAACCCTCAAAACCTCATTCTGAATCCCGAGTATTCAAACGAACCGACCACTAAATTGAAAAATTCAAAATTTCCTTGAATTTCATAACCACTTGGGGCACTTCAATGCAAGAAATTTCAAATAAAATAACACTATTTTAAATAATGTTTAAAATTTTATTATATATATATATATATAAACAAAACAAAAAAAAACAATTAAAAAAAAACAATAAGTTGACCTGTATGAATGACCACACAAACCATTTCAAGTATAAAAAAATTGGGCTATCACTATTCACACAAACTTCGTTTTTTTTAAAATATTATGTATCGGGTGAATGGTGTTTACGAAATCCATTTTCGTAAATACTTTTTACTCTTCACTTACAATAATTTTTTTTTGAAAAAAAAAATCTCCTGATTTGCATCCCATGATATTTAACTAATTTTAATATTATTGGTGTCAAAACTCTCAAATAGATATTCATAATGACACATTAGTGAACATATTTTGTGAAAATGGTTAAGTGATAAATAAAAAAGTTAGACTCAAATTGACGGGTTCAAATTTATTTGATTGGATTTACTTTTTTAAACTCCCAAGTTTAATAAACGTGCGGTCGTCTTTAACATGTTCTATATGAATCGCCAGATGACCGGGAAGCACTGAACGCACTCTCTCCCCGACATTTCTCTGCATTCACAAAGGCTTTTGCGCAATGTCTGGTGGTGCCGCCTTGCACAACGACCAGAATTTCCCGCTTAGAAAGGTATGTCTGTTTTCCTTTACCAATCTATGCTTCTTTCCTTTCCTATACTAGATCCTGGCTGTGCGGAGTTCTTGATTCCTTCCGTCGTCCGTGATCCAAATTATAAAACCTAACAAGGTTTTAAAGATTAATCCACTTGATCACCGCAGTAAGGTGCCCATTTTTGTTGTGGTGACTTTTATTGGCATCAGTCCCATTCTTTCTATTATAATATGCGAAATCGACTCCCTGATCGGATTGAATGATTTTGGAGGGATGGTAAGGGGGTGCAAAGAAAGGAGTTGTGAGGAGTAGAAGGAATTGTGATTTTGAGTTTGGAATTGGATGATTCGATGGTAATAGAAAACAGGTTTTCTGTGTTTAACGAATACTAGTACTCCGCCTGTGCATTCGCACGGCAGTATAAATTAATTGTTATTATAAATAATACAATACCATTTTTGGAACATAATTTCATAATAATATTGAAAATATTTGAAAAAAATGACATACATAATCAAGGAATAAAACTGATGTTAATAATTTCAGGAGTGAAGGTTTGGATAGTGTTGTCTGTTTGTAGTATCAATCGAGCATTTGGTATAGTGCTCATTGTCAAGGATTGATGATATATCATGAAAAACCAATATTCTGTTACATGAAAAAAGGTGTATATTCCAACTAGAAAATGAAATAGTCAACAACAACTGCCATTCAAGCTGATGGTTTGGTGTTAAAAGTGATATGTTATTAATATAACAACTACTGATAGGTTATTAATATATGAAGAGGAACATAAAAAATAAATAAATTGTAGTCATTATGTAATCATCCCAGAAATAGAATATCCTATAGGTCAAGATGTGGCAACATTCCAATGTCCGAAATGTTCCCCTTTGATTAAAAGTAATTACAGTTATCAAGATAAATGAAATAGGAACCAACATTTACAGTCAGAATTTGATACTTAAGGATGGATAACATTACTGTTTATTGGGAATAAGGCATAGCACGTACATGTGGTCAGAGGTTGATGTGATTAGGAATCGAGATTTAGTTGGGATAGTCCAAAATTGAGCACTCATCCTTAGCACGTACCACTGCTCATAGCTGGATCCCACACTTAGCCAACAAATTTAGTGGAGGTGGGACATCATTATAGACCTTGGATGATGAAACTGTCAAAAGTATACAACACCCAGCAATGAAAAGGCAATTCCCTGCACATGGACTATGCATTGGAGTCAACATATCAGCAACCAACCGGTAGACAACTATTTTGATCACTGAATTTGTAAAATGTAATGATTATTTGAAAAATGAATACGCAAATTTGAAAAACGAAAAGTTGAATGGAATCAAAATTGCTATGAAGAAAATGCATATGACACAGTGTTTTAATGATACAATGAAAATGATACTGAAAAAAAACATTATTTTCCACTCCAATGATGTAATGAAATTAAAAGACAATGAGGAACAAAAAAATTCTACATGGGTTGTTGTTTTTACAGCTTGCCTGAATAGAGACCAATCCTGGTTAAGAGGAGGGGATTCCATATATCATTTCCCTGAATAGAGACAATCACCCATGCTAAGAATCATGTAAGGGCAAGCCCAGCAAGCCCAGCAAGCCCATGGGCTAGGGCAACAAGAAATATTTCTACTGTACCTATACTATATAAGCACTGTAGCAGCTTGGAAGGGGGCAACATTTATGCTTCTGGTCTTGGGCAACAAAATTGACAAGGGTTTTCCGGGCTGGTCCTGCATGTAAAGAGAGCCTTAAACCGCTCCATAAAACCTGAAAACATGAAAAAAATAGATGACAGATTAAATGTTGATGTTTCTTAACTCAATGTCAAGAGTGTTGTGTTGTTTGATTTAAAGCTCATCTAAATATATTCAAACAATGGGTAAGCGGCAGGGCTGACAGGTTTGTTTTCATTGATCAGAGACATTCACCCATGCTAAGCAGCTTTAACAAAGAGCTCTCAACCACTTTAGAAGACATGACAACATGTTATTAAATAAAAAAATATGAAGACAAATTGAATCATGGTGTAACATGAGATTCAATATCACCATTGTATTCAACTACAAAGTTGTATAAATAATAAGTGCATGTTGAATATGAAAAGACAAATAAGTGCATACATATTCAAAATTACAAAAATTTCCTTACTATATGGTTGCAATCATCTCTGCTTGTGTTTAATGGGTGATATTCACTATTTATCCCATGCATTTGGAGAACCCAATGAAAAGTTTTGTCAATCATGGTTCTGCAATGAGAGGAAAAATTTCCTTGGTTATTGCATGGTAAACATTGAAGGTAAAAGAAAACATCTTACAATGACCATATTTGTTGTACTTATTAAATGCTCTATTGACAATATGAAAACATTTCTAGAAAACAATGTTGTTTTAATACCTAATATTTTAGTTGTGAGAAATATTTATAGTGGTTGAATAATAGGTAATAGTCCAGGAGTTGATCACCTCATCCTATATGTTAACCTGCACATACAGTAATGTTTCAGAATAACACATAATATGCATGACTAAAAGGGAAACATTGAAATAATCAATCCATAAATATGTAGAAGATATATGTAGAAACCATTTTTTCACAATTTGAATACACTTTAATAAGAAAAATTCATAAATATCTATGTATAACTAATAAGGAAGAACTTACATATAACTAATACGGAATCTGTTAAGATCCAACAACCTATAAGATATTCTGTAAACTTAAGTCCAATTTGAATGCAGGTTCACCAGCATGTCACTTCCAAGAACATCATTGACATGCTATGTAGAACAATATAGATAAGTCAGTGGGGATGGAGACATATCAAATACATTTGTTTCCACTGAAAGACATTCCTTAACAACTGATTTTCTAGGAGAAGATTTATATTTCCCAATACATTATAGTTGGCATCCCCATAATGCCCAGAAGATCCACCCTTAATAAAAGTTAAATCAATTTCTAGAAAGAATGACAACTCACAAACACATAAAGTCAGGATACAGTACAACATTAAAATAATAACATAATCGAACATCAGTTTTTACTAAGAGCAGAAGACCATAATTAGATGTATTGTAATAACCTATGAAAAAATTATACGAAAAGGTAAATAAAAAATATTTTAGAGAAGCAAGAAAATTAATTCAGAAGATATGAAGAATGGACCTTATGCAGTGTAGAGTACATTTAGAGTCAATGTAGCCACATAGAGGTAATCAAGAACTTCATTGAACGATATTTGATTTTGGTAAAATTTAAAACGTGATTCATACAAATCTACCTAACCAGGGTACCTTGACTGCTTTACATTGACTGCATTGCCCTTGAATAATTTCAAAACTGAGTATACGATGAAAGAAAACCATCAACACTCTACTTCTTCCTGTTGATGGAGAAAGCACCAACTCAAATAGTTTACATGAAAGGCTATAATTTAGCATTATTTCAATGTAAACCCGCATAGGTTCATTATATTAGGGGCATACCATCTCACTTCTAAAATCATTTAAATCAGCCAATTGAAAAAAAATGTTCATTATGCATTGCACAAACATGTTACTTCCAAGAACTCCATTGACATGATATGTAAAACAATATAGAGAAGTCAGTGGGTATGGAGACATATCCAAAATAAGGACACAATGTAATATTAAACCGAAATTAATATTCAGCCAAAATTAATTAATCTTGGAGAGAAGGGAAAAAAATTCTAGAAATTGAGAAGAATGCACCTTTTGCTTACCTCTGGATCTGTAGGGTCTCTATAGACTCACAATCATATAAGACATTAATCCAAGAAGCAAAAGGAATATGTAAGCATGTAAGTTTTATTAAATCAGCAATCATATGTTTATGTATGGGTACATTGAGTAAAATAAAGCATGGAATATAATAAAATAGAAATCTAGGTATTCTTGAAAATAAATTCCTTTTACCGATAGTTTGCTATATGATGTGGTGCAATAGAAAGATACCTATGCTGGTAGATATACAGTCTAAATGAACAATAACAGTCTAGATGGCTCTGTTGAATCAGGACAGGGGAAATATAGTATAATTTTTTTGAAAGTTGTTAGTAAGTTCCTGAAAGAACAATTATCTTTGGAAGCCAGAGTAGCTGCATCTTGATTAACATGTTCACTTATCTTCAATGAGTAGTTAGATGTAATGGTGAAGCAAACTGAAGCTGTCACGGGTCCAGAAGACCTTCTCCAATCTGTAACTGGGCCTCCAGTACGTAGGTTGGAAGACGTTTTACCTGTAACAGACAGCCAATTTAGATGATGTAGTAGCTTAGGAGGGAAGGAAATCTTGTACGGTATGCAGGGAGTGACACTACCAGATAATAAACTGTTATTGTAGTTCGGGTCAATAGTAATCGGGAGTAGGATCTTGTGGTGGTTTGCGTCGATGTTAGTACAGGGTAAATGTAGGGTTACCTCCTATATTGAAAATAAAATGTAATGTCATTGTACTCAATGTAATGAAACAATTTTTTTACTGTTACTAAAAATTCAATATTCTAGTTAAAAGCAGAAAGTATATATGAAACAGAATGGTAATATATTGTCAACATAGAGAAATTAAATACATGAAGTATCATTCAGATCAAATAAGAAAATGTAATACAAACAGTGAAACATTCAAATTGAAACAACAGTTGTATCAAAGTTGATTTTGAATTAAACACATGAAAATAAAAACAAATTGTTTGGATAAATGGTTTATTTAGCAAAAATATGTGTGAAAAATATTACAGTAACTGGATACTTTGATAGCAGATAGTGTCCCCCTTGGAGTCGAACTAAATTCAGAAAATTGTGCTAGTAAAAACCTTGAAGAAGTAGGTTCACGCGGCACTGCAGTGGACAAGTAATGGTGGTTGCTGGTTGATAGCAATCTCATACCTGCACAGGTTACTAAAGTTGAGAAAATAGTGGTTAATACATAACATGCACGTGATTTACTCATTAGAGAGGGTCTACTTGTGCCTTATACTTGTTCATACACCTTTTGTGTATATTTAATAAAAGTAAAGTTTACGGTGGAAGTAAAAAATGTAAATAGTAATTAGAAAATAACAAAATCAGTAATGTTTTTAAAATACCTTGCAATTACATCGCCAAATTTTATTCAAGTTTGTCAGTTTTCTTGTTGAAGTTTTCCTTTAAACGGGGATGCAGTTAATGGATTGTTGTTGCCTCAGAGTCTCGAGACGTAATAGTTCGTTGGACCACATCTTCAGCATCAAACTCAGTCTGTAGATTTTTCTACATGAAAAATCGACTTCAGTCAATAATTTGAAAAAATTACTGAGATCTGTAAGTAGTGTAAAAAAATATGATGTTTATGAAATGGAAAATTATATCATAAAATGCAGTTAGTATTAATCATGCAAGGAAATCGAAATGAAAAAATTATGCAATGTCAACTCCAATGATGTAATGAAAATATAATAGAATGAAGAAAAAGAAAACATATACCTGAGTTGTTTAAGCTACCAGCTCAGCTTGGGTAAGAGCTCCTTGGGGAACTCTTGAGTTTTTGTCTCCAATTTCTTCTCTTCTCCTCATCCCTGCTTGTGTTTCTTCTCTATTTTTCATCTCTGGTTAAATATATGAAGGTTGTCTTCTATGTGATCTTCATCATATTCCCACCTACTTTGCTCTCCAAGAAACAGTACCCTGGGTGAAAAAGAAAATGACTTAGCTTTGAGCATCATTACAATGGGTGCACTCGTTTAATTTAAGCCGCATGCAGTTTTCATTTCCATAAAAAACTCTAATAAACTTGTGAAATAATTAAAAATTGATGATATTAATTTGAAAATATATCTAGGCATGAAATACATCCTTGGATGATCGATGTATGCATGTCAATAATCTGCATTAAACTGAGTAATCAGGAACCATGCATGGCACAACAGTAATCAAATTGCATGATAATAAAACATCACAATTTATACATGCTGCAAGGTAAAAGAGAATGTTTTATTCTTCATAACAGAACCTAGAAAGAAGCTTCCAACCTTCATCTCCTTCTGTTCAATGGAAACAAATCAACTTCTGGTGTTTAAAAAGGTAAGAATTTATGTGGATATTCCGGGAATGAGAGAGATGCATAACGAAAATTATTATAAATAGAATCCACAAGAGGATGCAATGATATACAAACTGAATCAAGGACAGAGAAGAGTTAGACTATTTTGTTTCAGAAATAAACATGGAATAAATTCGAATCCAAATCAAGAAAACAGTTAGGAAACGCGGATAGGTTTTTTTCTCATGCAGCACAAACAGACGCCGATAAATTTCTTTAAAAGAAAATAGAAAATGCAATTAGCAACTCATCGCTTATGAACATGAAATCAAATTCGATTTTTCTACCAGAAGTTCCCCGCAATCAGAGGAAGCTTCATGCAAGAGAAAACAACTGCAGAACGGTTACCATGGACGAATTAGGCACCTCGAAGGAAGAATAAGGTTGGGTTGAAGCCAAAGAGAGAATCATCGAAGACATCCGTAGCTGATGGGAGCTCAGAACCAGCAACACGAGATCAACCTGCATTCGAGTGGCTATGAATCACGAACGAAACGGTTAAAATATTTTACCGTATCAAACTGAAAATTAGGAAACGACTAAAACTCATCTAATTACCTATGATATCAGCGAGAAAAAAATACCGCCCTTAGCTTAGTTGTTTGTTCAAAAATTCGGATCGGGATGATAGGGTTATAAGAGAGATTTCAACCAAATCCGAACCTTGGGGAAGAAATTAATGAAGGAAGTTAAATTTGAACCAATTCTGAGCTTCGAAGGCGGAGGTAGAGGCGTGGTTGGAGAGGCGAGTCAGGGAGGAAGGAGAGGATATTCGGGAACCCTAATAGAAACGAAGGAAAATCGGTAGCGGGGGGAGAAGCAAGAATCTCACTGCGGGAACCCTAATAGGGAGGGAAGATTGGTGGCAGTGTGGGCGGAGGAGCCGGAGGCGGAACATGTGGAGGCGGAGCACGCAGAGGCGGCGGTGGGACTGGAGAGGATGGTCGGGAATGGGAGCGGGATAGGGGAGTCGGGGAGTGGAGGGGAGCGCGAACCCTAGCAGAAGCGGAACAAAATCCCGATCGGGGGGGCGGCATACCGCGTTTTTGTGTGGATATGGAGGTAGAGTTAGAGGTTTTTTGGTGACGTGGAACCATGAGAAGGTGACACGTCAACTGGAAAGAAGCGAACTTTAGTATAGATAATAGATAATAGATTTCATTATATCCGTCATATCCTGCAAACATGTAACATGTGATCCTGGTTTCGCTACTTAACTTCTCATATTTAAGTTTTCTGTCATATGACAGGAGCTTTGGACACCCCAAGAAGTTGAATTTGTCGCTAATTGCAAGGCCAAGGCTCTTCATGACTTCACGTTTGGTGCTCTCTTCGGTGGTGGTTTCGCCTGGATCGGTAATTCTCAAGCAACTGTTTACGGTTCATGGTTTATTAGGCATACACAAATAATAAACAGCTCAGCATGAGAGATTTAATCAATATCTGGATCGTGATGTTAATTTTATTAGAGGAATGTTTTAAATGCGTTGATGGCATTTTAAAGTACTAATATTGGAGATAGTTTGCCAATTGTATCCAATTGATACCCTTTTGGATTTGTTATTCTCATTTTAATTTAGTCGTCTTGTTCTTGTTTTGATTATGAGAATAATTTCTTGCAGCGACTCGGAGGCTTGCCAACATGCTTCGAATTGCCTTATCATCAGGTAAGCCACCTCTTTCTCTGATAATTTCAAGCAATATCCCTGTCAGATGAATTGTTACTGGTAGTTATTTTTAGGAGCTGCTGGCTATTTGGGCACTCGGAGATTTTATGGTTCTCTATATACAAGCTTCGATCGTTGCCTTTCCCTTGATGGGAGCATATTGCAGATACGGATAGCTAATATGTAACTTAAATGATGATTAATTGCTTACCGTTTTCCTTTTTTCCTTTATGGCTGAATCTTTTCTTGTCTTTTTTTTTTCCTTTTGACATGGCAGAATACTTGAGAAGTTTAGGAATGATGATTGGTTGATGCAGCTTATTTCAAAACATTTCTTCCCAGAGAGTGTTTATGGTGATTCATCCTCGGATCAACCATTAATAAGGTGGCGATTCCGTAATCACTTTGATGATTCTGTTTCCTCTAGTCAACTTGGCAGTGACTCTCCCACGGACTCCCATGATGGAAAGACCGATCTTGGGTTGAAGCAAGTTCCAGTAAGTGTAATGGCCTCAACTTTTTTTCCCTTTTTATTTACATTGGAAGCTAAGGTTTGAATTATATTATTGAAGATTTAATCTAAGGAAGTCTGAAATGCAATGCAAATCTCTCCTTGAATTTCTCCCAACTACAAATACCCTCCTCTGTGTCTTTTATCATTTACCTTTTGGATCAAGGGCTTGTTTGGCATGAAATGAGAAAGAGAATGGAAGCGGGAGAGGAGCTTGCCTCGACCAATGCAATTTTGATTTCCAAGTATATTGAAAATATTGCATGCCAAACGTTAGAAACTCATTTTCCATTTATTGTTCCTTTTACCTCACCGCATTTGCTCTCTACCAAACATTCCCTAAGGACCCGTTTGTCTGCTTATCTTCATAATCACCACAGGCGACCTCTGCAGTTGATGTGGTGTCGGACCCTTTTGATTGCCTATTTGGTGATCCGGAGTTGGAGGCAGAACATGATGCTGGTGCTGCCACCACGTCACCGAGAATAGTGAGTCGGAGGCGGTGGAGAGGTCGCCGAAGGCATCGAGTGCATAGCCGTGGCGATCCTTCAGACCCTGAAAGTTGAATGGAAGGCCCTGTGGGTAAAAATCTTACGTTTTCTTTTTTCATCTTCTAAGCAAACATGTGAATTACCAAAGGCAACAAAATATCCGAATTGCAAAATGTAATCAACTGGAAGTCACAATATTCTACAAGAAAGATGCCTTGTCACGTCTTCCCTTTAAAATACCACACCCCTCAAGGTGGCATCTATCTGTTCCTATGGTATCCGCTGATGATACGAATCACTGTTAGTATAGTATAAATCAATAACATGAGATCCTCAAAATTCAATGTAGTGCTAGATATTCCTTATGTTGAAGGAAATTATGGAAGAAGCTTTGGAAAGGGTGTTTTAAGAGTGCTCGTGTCTCACTGTCACATTATCTTCAGATCTTTTTATGAAGTTTGAACATCAATAGCCTCATGCAATATCTCATAATGCACTGCACATTATATCCATAATGTGAATAAAATTTATACAAGGTTCACTTTTGGTGCATGGAGGAGATGCTTATTAGTTTTTGGTGCACATGCTCATTTTCCCACTTGCACCGAAGTCAGCCATGTTATAAATAACACAATGTCATATCACGTGTATCAAAATGTGATTTCAAAATCCAAACTTATTTTGGATTTGCCATGCATGAAATTTCCATGTAATCTCTACCAAATTTTGGATAAATGTTTTATATCAAAATTAATTCTTATTCATATAGTGTAAGTATGGCTATGATGTTCTTTTTAGCATTGTAAATGATTATAAAATCTCAATCCATAATTGCAAGTGGCAGTGATGATGCTTCAACTATGAAGACATCAATGTATCTTCATCACCCTCATGTATAGTGATATAATCCATTTGTCCATGATATTGAGTTTAGCTATGAAATATGTACCATATTGGTTTTATATAAGAATACTTCTTAATTTTTGAATTTCGAGTAAATCAAATAAATTATATCGATGCATAAAATGACATTCATCTAAGAGTTGATGCATTACTTCAATCTCACTTTATCAAGAACCTCTTAACCCATGGGTGTACAAATCTTGTATTGATTATAAAATTCCATCTGTATGAACACCATCATTCCATATCATTCTTTATTTAACATATTCACATGAATGACCAAGGATAAATGACAATGTATAACTTTAATTCTGAGAAGTCTGTTAACCTTAGGTCAAATGAATTGTTGGCAAAAATCCCCATCGATGGTGTTTTTGGGTTGATTGTGTTTGTTGATAAGGTTTGAAGTCGTTGACGAATAATGATTGTCAAAGGAGGCATGGAGAGTGAGCGTGAAATGTTTGATCTTGCGGAAGCGTGAAATGTCTGATCTTGCAGAAGCGTGGGATGTCTTACCTCACAGAAACACGTGATGTCCGATCTCACAGAGCGAGGCATGCCTGATCTTGCGGATCGTGAGACGTTCGATCTCTTGGAGGGCGTGATGTCCGATCTCGCAGAGGGCGAGATGTCTGATCTCGCAGAGCCCGAGATGTCTGATCTCGCAGAGGGCGAGATGATTGTTAGAAGATCTCACATTGAGATCATGCGAAGCACATGAAATCAAGGTATGATTGTCAGAGGATCTTGTAGAGAGATCATGCGAAGCACATGAAGACGCCACATGATTGTCAGAGGATCTCACAGAGAGATCATGCAAAACACTTGAAGACATCGTATGATTGTCAGTGGATCTCACGAAGCACCAGATGATTGTCAGAGGATCTCACAGTGGGATCATGCGAAGGGCGTGAAGAAGAAAAGATGGAAATGATGAAGGTATCTCGTAGTCGTTTGATAACATGTGACCACATGATTGTTTTTGGAATCTCGCGACGGGGTCATGCAAAGTGCTGGAAGACAATGACACTGACCCCATGATTGTCTTTGGATCTCACGATGAGATCCTGCAAAGCACATGATTGTCAATGGATCTCGCGATGAGATTTCACGAAGTGCTGGAAGACAATGTCACTGATCGCATGATTGTCATCGAATCTCGCGATGAGATCCTGCGAAGTGCTTATGACACGTGACGGGTGATCACATGAAGCACGTGATGTCGATTACTGAGGCGGTGGAACGAACGACTGTTCGCGATCTGTGGAGTTAAGGCGGCTGACATTTGCCTATAAATACCCAATGACCCTAAGATGTGACGAAGTTTTGCTTAAAAGATTCATTTGAAGCAAAGTTCAGAGAAGGGGTTTCTCATGAAGCGAAGGAGTATACACGATTGACATCGTCGCGTAAGTGTTTCACATGACCTAAACAAAGCCTTGCACTAAAGTCTACAATCCGCGTAATTAGAAGATATCGTGAAAGGATCTCGCGAAGAAGTCTCGCGAAGTGAATTATGTGCAGGGTGTTTGCGCGCATAGGCAGAGACCTATTTATATCTTGTGATCTGTGTGATCCGGAGGTCTCGTGATCCACATGATTTGGAGGTCTCGTGATCCGCATGATTTGAAGGTCTCATGAAAGGGGTCTCACGCCAGGATCTTGCGAAAGGGGTCTCACGCCAGGATATCGCGCAAGGGGTTACGCGTCGGGATATCACGCAAGGGGTTATATGCTTGGATCTCCCACAAGGGCTTACGTGTCAGGATCTCGGGCAAGGGTTTCGTGCTAGGATCTCGCGCTAGGGGTTACATGCTAGGATCTCGCGCAAGAGGTTATATGCCAGGGTCTCGCGCAGGGGTAACAAGCTAGGGTCTTGCACAAGGAGATACACGCCAATATTACTCTGAGCAATATCACTGTCATATATGAGTTTAGAAGAAGAAGATGATTGATGATCTACACCATTTGACAATACTCACAGAAGGAGTTTATTCAATGTTACATCCAAGCCTGTGAAAAGAAGAATTGACATCCATTGGAGATCTCGCCAAAGCTTGAGTTTGTAATTGCCATGTCTACAATAAAGTGAAGTTTGTTCCAGCTGTCTGGAAAGTGGAAGTGCTGCATCAAGGTGTTTTCACAAAAGTGAAGGAGCAGCCTAGAAAGAACTTCAGTAGAGTATCTACCTACAATTGTGGATGCATTCAATATTGCTAATGAAGGGACCTACATGTCCATAAACTGTGTATGAATCCTTTTCGGAGTAGCGAGTAAAGAAAGAGGAAGAATGTGATTATTTCCATCGGCAGTGAACCATCGAAGAAAAGACTGAGGGAGTGATCCTTGGGAAGCGATGAGCTATCCCTAAATCTTGTAAGGCAGTGAGCCTGGACATAGAAGTGATCTAGCTTGAACCTTGTATTGGCAGTGAGTTTTAGTGGATTTAGTACATCGGTATATTGCCGCTGTATGCTCCTCAGACGTATCTTAGTGAGGGTGAACCAAGTAAAAATCTGCGTCCTTGTGCTTTATTCCTTGCTTTACTTTCTATGCATCATCATCTGATAAAGTTGGAAAGAAGAAGAAGAACATAAACACTAAAGAGCAAACAGAGTGACCTTTATAATAAAGTGGTCAAGATCTAGTGGGGCATGAAGAATTTCAAAAAGAACATCCATACCCTGATTCACCCCCACTCAGTGTATCTAAGCCCCTTTTGTGCCTAACAATTAATACCAGAGCAAATGTTGCTTTTGTTGGATTTGTTTGCTATGACTGCTTTATTCGATTTGTTGAAATTGAAGTTTCAGTCTGCTCTTATTTTGGTGAGTCTTGGAAAAGAGAAAAACTTTAAAAAAGAAGCAGAAGTCTGGTTGAATTCCTTAGTGTGGAAGCGTTTATGGAAAGAATGTGATTCAATTGAAGGAAACCAACAATGTACTGAAGAAAAGTATGGATAAATCAGACAGAGAAAATATTTATTCATTCAATGATGCTGCAGAAATGAGTGAAGAGCCTGAAATCCTAAGTGATGTTGGAAGTACTGATGATGAAGAAATTCCAAGAAGACCAAAAGTGGAAGTTGTCCATGTAACAAATGAAATGGATTAGAAATTGAAAGAAGAAGATATGTCTAAAGATATCTGGATCCAAGTGCAGGAAATTCAAGCCAACAAGCTAAAAGGTTTAAATAAAAGACTTGTTGAACTGACCATAGATTTAAGGGAGAAGAATGATTCCCATACTGAAAAACCGCAAAGACTCAAAGCTGATGACAAAGGAAATAATATGAAATCAGAACAAATTCAGAATTTGAAAGCCAGAAATGATGATCTTGCTACACACCTGTCAAAACTAGTACATGAGAATCAAAGGCTACAACAAGAGAATGAGTGGTTAGTGGGAAGACGAGATGATTAGTGGGAAGATTCTCATGAGAGAACTTAATGTTCAACTTGAATCTAGAGACAAGATTATTCAACAATTGAGATAAGAGCTAGAATCAATCAAGAAAGAAGTAGATAAATCTTTGCCACAGGCATGCCCAAATTGAAGGATGCTTTGCATTTATTATTTCACTATCCTTCTACAGGTAATAATGAAATGAAAACCAAATATGCTATTTCAGAGGAAAAACATGAAATGATTGTCTTATCCCAAAGGCCATGTGGATTGGGAAAATCTGGAATTGGATATGATGAACCGTCTCTCATGCATGAGATGAAAAGAACCGTGGACAGTTCCAGAAATAGAAAAAAATCATGTAGGTGCTGGAAATAGACCTAAAAAGACCTATACAAAAATTGATGACAACATGTGCTATTTATGTGTGATGCATGGTCATATTTCAAGTTTTTGTTTTGAAGCTCTGGAATATATTTCATATTGTGAAGATAAAAATACAACTAAATCTGAGAATAAGTAAAAGATTCTTGAAAAGTTTGAAAGAAACGTCTCTCAGAAGAAAGTAACCATCAAATGCTATTATTGTGGAAGACAAAAATACACCATGAGTATGTGTCAAGAAGCCCGAGAGCTCAATATCAGAAGAACTTGTTGCAGAAACGCCTGGAGTCACAGCGACAGAACATGTTTACAGATGAAGAAAAGATAGAATAAAATAATGAGAAAAGAACAAGAAGAAGATCTCATAAAACACAACGATTTACGTGGTTCAGGAATAATCCCTACGTCTATGGAGAGGAAGAATTTCATTATTGATCAGGGAGCATAAATATAGAGAGAATATCAGAGTTTTACAACACATAAACCCTACCTCGAAATGAAACATTGTTCCACAAATCGCACAAAAAGTCCGCTGTGCTACAATGAAAGGTGGCTGAAAGTTCGTACCACTACAGTACTGCAACCACCTAAGTCCAAGCCGCTACAATGGCCATTGTCAAGAAGTCTGCAAAGATACAGTACCGTTGTTTCTAAAGTTTGAGTTGCTACAATAGCCATGCTAAAGTTCACACTGCTACAATGTCCTGTCAGTGTCGTTCGATCAGCTTTGCTACAGTCGGTCAAAGTTGCTACAGTGCCTCAAAATTTGGGTCGGGGGCCTTTGACCCCCAGACCCCCGGAGCAAGGGCACATTGCCCCTGTAACCCCCAACGAGTTCACCATGGAGCTCAACCCGTGAGAGTTGCAGCTCAGTGTGCAAGCTCATCACAGAGCTCGACCCACGAGAGTTGCGACTCGGTGTGTAGTATGAGCCGCTAGCATTCGACCCAACACCATCCAAACAGATCAGACCACATGAATCCAACAATCTCCCACTTGGAGCCTGATCCGCTATGCTAACCTGCTTCGATGCCACTGACTTAGACAACTTACTTAATCTGAACTCCTGCACTTCTTCACTCGCCAATGCGTGCTTTCCATTCACAACTTCAATTTCAAGTTGACAATTAATGAAAAATTAGTTGTTTTCCATTTTGTGCTCCCACAGTGTCCTCCCATATTCCGCCTCTCATCCTCCATTCATCAGTGGAGACCAACAGAGACACAACAATGCCTCAACTTCTATATTACCATCGGATTCGTCAACATATCTGTTATATTGTTTGTTCCACAAATCTTCTGCAATGTTAGCAACCCATCCTGTATCAAGCCTCTGATAAAATGCTACTTCAACTGAATGTGCTTTGTTCGGACATGAAACACTGGGTTCTTTGCAAGATGTATAACACTTTGACCATCATAGTGTAATACATTTTCCTCTCGCTTTCCACCCAACTCATCCAGGAAGTCCTTCATCCAAACCATCTCCTTTCCAGCTTTTGTTACAATAATGTATTCTGCCTCTTTGGTGGAAAAATCCACCACCTTCTGCAATTGTGATATCCAACTTACTATAGTTCCTCCACAAGTAAATACATAACCCATGACACTCCTCCTGCTGTCGATGTCACTTCCAAGGTCAGCATCCACATACCCTTGCAATGAATTTCCTTTTCCAAAACACAAATATACTTCTTTGCTATCCTTCAAATACCTCATTATCCACTTCACAACTTCTCAATGTTTCTTTCTAGGGTTATCCATGTTCTTGCTTACAACTCCCACTACATGAGCAATGTTAGGTCGAGTACAGACCACAACATACATTAGGATTCCAACAACTAATGCGTATGAGACCTTTGCCATATACTCAACCTCTTCTGCCCTCTTTAGTGATCACTCTTTTGATAATTTGAAATGACCTGCCAGAGGAATAGAAACCGACTTTGCTTCCATCATACTGAATCTTCTTAAAACCTTTCCAACGTAGTTTTCCTGTGATAATATCAAGGTTCCTGCTGCATGGTCTCTCTTGATCTTCATCTCCAAAATATTGCCAGCTTCTCTAAGATCTTTCATCTTGAACTCCTCATCCAGCTGCCCTTTCAGCTCATCAATCCTCTGCATACATGATCCTGTAATGAGCATGTCATCCACATATAGAAGAAATATAATATATTCATCACCAAAAGACTTGATGTAGCAACATTGATCCATGCCACATCATTTGTATGCTTTTTTTATTCATGAATGCATCAAAATTTTTGTTCCATTGCTTGAGTGTCTGCTTCAACCCATATAAGCTCTTCTGGAGTTTGCACACCATGTCTTCCTTCACAGACTCAACATATCCTTCTGGCTACTGCATATAGATCTCCTCCTCTAGATCTCCATGAAGGAAAGCTGTATTCACATCAAGATGCTCAAGATACAAGTCTTCTAATGCCAAAATGTTGAGAACTACCCTGATGGTGGTAAGCTTCACTACAAGTGCAATTTTTTTAGTGAAATCCACTCCCTTCTATTGAAAACCTTTCACCACCAACCTTGCTTTGTACATACTATTTCCATCACGTTCTTCCTTGACCCGATATACCCACTTGTTTTGCAGTGTTTACTTTCCTTGTAGTAGAGGTGTCAACTCCAAAGTGTTGTTATCATGCAATGAGGAAATCTCCTCCTTCATAGCCAGCTTCCACTTGCTCGACTCCTTTAACTGCATTGCCTCTTCAAAACATTCCGGTTCTTCATCA
Organism: Viscum album; assembly: GCA_963277665.1. Classification (NCBI taxonomy): domain Eukaryota; kingdom Viridiplantae; phylum Streptophyta; class Magnoliopsida; order Santalales; family Viscaceae; genus Viscum; species Viscum album. Next base: position 740,753,210 of record OY728158.1, on the reverse strand, counting down.
TCTGTTAATAATGTAAGGATGATGAATACCTCTGCACATACATTATTACCCTTGTTGATCTCCTCAACTCCACTTGAGGGGTAGATTCTGCTGGTTTCAGTGTCACATGCTCAGGTACACCTTCAAGATCCACTTTCCCACAACAGTCTGATACTTTGTTCCCATTATCAACTTTAGCTGCATGATGATCCTTGTACGTGACAACTTTATTAAATACCACGTTCTGGCTCTTGATGATCATCTTGTTGAGATCATCCCCAAAGTGGTAACTGAACTCCTTAGCACTATATCTAATAAAGAAACATGGTTTGGACTTAGCATCAAGTTTGTCCCCTTACATCAACACCAATATGTACAAATGCCAAAAAACCAAAGACTCATAAATGTGAGAGTGTTACCTCCTTACCAGCCCATAACTCCTCTGGTAGACATTCTCCCATTGGTACAGATGAACTTCTGTTGATGAGATATGTTTCCATGTTCATTGCATCAACCCAAAATGTCTTTGGTAACCCTGAGTGTAGCCTCATACTCCTGATACGTTCATTCAATGCACTATTCATCCTTTCTGCCACACCATTTTGTTGCGGTGTACCCGGAAGAGTCTTCTCCCATCAAATCTCATTGTTAGAACATAATTCCCTTAACTCATTATTGTCATACTCCACCGTTATTAGAACTCAAGCATTTTAGTTTTGATTTCGAATCATTATCCACCATGGTCTTCCACTTCTGAAACACGTTAAACACATCAGATGTGTTGGATTTGGTGTAGCCTGATCCTGTTGGGCCGAATGCTTGTGGCTCGCAACTGTCGTGGGTCGAGCTCTGCGGTGAGCTCGTTGGGGGTTGCATGGGGCAATGTGCCCCTGCTCCGGGGGTCCGGGGGCCGAAGGTCCTTGGCCCAATTTTGCTGGCACTGTAGAAACTCTGACCACTGTAGCGGGGTTGACCGACCAACATCGACAGGAACTATAGCAGTGCAGACTTCAGAGTCAACAATCCTGTAGCACTTTTGACAAAGGTGGCTGCCATTCACTGTAGCGACGCAAACTTACTTTTCATAACAATGATCATCTTCTCCATTTTATAGCCCATTTTCGGTCTAGGGTTATTACTGAGAAAACTCTATAATTTTGTGCTCCCGAATTAGTGAAGTTCTACCTCTCCATGGACGTAGGGTTATTCCCAAACCACGTAAATTTGTGTCTCATGTCTATTTCTCTTTCTGTATTATTCTTTCGTTTCTCGTTCTGTTGTTGCGAATCCCGAAGATTCCGCAACATGATGTCTATCTACTCACCCCCTCCCTTTGACGTCAAGCATCTCGTCCACGTCGCCCCCCCGCTTCATCCAACCTTCATCGTCCCGCAGCCCCCTGCTTCGTCGGTCGTCCCGTCACCCCTGCCCTCGTCGTTCGTCATCCAACATTCACCTGCTTTATCGCACCCGCCGTCCGCCGTCCAACTTCTCCTTCACCCCCATTGTCCTACATCTGTTGTCCAGTCTCTCCCGCCTGCTTCGTCACCCCTTGCTTCATCCAGTGTTTTTCACCCCACTGTCCCGTCCAGTTTCCCCCTTGTCCGTCGTTCTGTCACCTCCACCTCCATCCTTATCTCGTCGTCCCATCCAGTTTCCCCCTTCATCTGTCATTCATTCTTTTTTATGTTATTTTTTATATTTTTAATCTCATTCAATATATCATGAATTGCTATTATAAATTTTTAGATGCTCGTTTTTGAAATTAGATTGCAACCCAAAAAGTATTTACATAGAGATTTTTATAGGTCTATTAAAAATTTAAAAATTATAAAAACAACAACAAAAAATGCAGGTTGCCCATGGGCTTGCCTGTATCTGTTGCGGGTTGGGGCGGGCTTGAAAAATTCACCCGTTTTTAATGTGGGTTTTTGTGGGTCCAAGCCTGCACATGCTTAAGCCCGCGCGGGCCTGGACCACCCCTCCCGTTTCACATTACTATTGGAGGCAATATTTGATTGGTAACCATTTTACTGTTTATACAGACCATAAGGAACTCAAGCACCTGCTTAGTCAGTGATACTATACATCCAATCAACAAAGTTGGCAAGCAATTGCTTGGTTTAGACATTGAAGTAATCTACAAGCCCGAGAAGTCCAATCAGGCAGCAGATTCGTTATCTCGGCTAACAACTAAAAATTTAGTGGAGGAAAATTTGTTAGGATATGTGGTTTTCGAACCTTTTTGGTTGGAAGTGGACATGATTAGAGATGAGATACGAAGGTATATGAAGCTCAAGAGTATTGCTGCAGAACTTATGCAGTAGCCTAGTTCTATGTTTGGGTACTCTTTCTGAGGGGGGTTATTGTACTTTTAAGGGAAAGTTGGTTACACAACTACCATTCTTCAGTTGTAGGGGGACATGTCAGATTCTTGAAAACTTACAAACGAACTACCAATGGGATTACATTAGAAAAGGAATGACTAAATGTATTCAACAATATGTCAGCAAGTGCGATGTTTGCCAATGACAAAAATATCTTACTATGTTTATGGTTGGGTTGTTACACCCACTGTCCCTTCCATCTCTGATTTGGGATGAAATTTTGATGGATTTTGTTTTAAGGTTACCCAAATCTCGAGGTTTTGATGTCCTTTTGGTTGTTGTAGACACCGACAGACACTATAATAGTGCGGACTTTGGAGTCAACAGTCTTGTAGCACTTTTGACAAAGGTGGCCGCTGTTCACTGTAGCGACGCAGACTTACTTTTCGGAATAGTGATCATCTTCTCCATTTTATAGCCCATTTTTGGGCTAGGGTTACTACTGAAAAATCTCTGTATTTTGTGCTCTCGAATTAGTGAATTTTCTGCCTCTCTGTGGTCATAGGGTTATTCCCGAACCACGTAAATTTGTGTGTCTCGTGCCTATTTCTCTTTTTGCATTATTTTTTCATTTATCGTTTCTGTCGTTGTGACTCCCGACGATTCCGCAACAGGATTTCCTTTTCAAAAAGTAAACTCATACCTTCCTTGTTGAGTTGTTGATAAAGGCCACATAATATTGTGACCCTCCAAGGGAATGTACTGGTACAATCCCCCAAACATTAGTGTGGACCAAGTCTAGCTTCCCAGCTTTCGGTGTTTATGCCTTCTTTCGCAAAAGACACATTCTTTTGCTTTCCAAAGATGCAATCTTCACATAGGCTAACATCCACTGACTTCATCTCTGGTTGCAATCCTTTTGTTGTTAGCACCTTCATCCCCTTCTCACTAATGTGGCATAGCCTTTAGTGCCACCGTTGTGAATCCCCGAAAAAATTTATTGATGCAAGTATGTCCATGCAAGTTTTTGTATTATTGTACATGGTACCATTCTTTGCTCCTCGAGCTATGACCACAACTCCCTTGATGATTTTCATGCACCACCAATGAACGTGGTACTATAACCTGCATCATCAAGCTGTCCGAAAAAATAATATTTATTCTTAAACTAGGGATATACCTCACGTTTTACAGAACTAGCAAACTCCCACTGTTGGTCTTGATTTGTGCTCCACCCTTCCCTACGATCTGCAAAGGTTCATCATCAACAAGATGTACCTTGCCAAAATTTCCAAAAATATAATTGTTCAGGAAACCCTTCTCTAATGTGGAATGAGAAGACACCTTTGAGTCTAAAATCCAAGACTCCATAGGGATATCCATGCTTAGCAGCAACACATCATCAGTTCCTTCATCCACCGTGTTTGCTGTATGAGTTTCAGGTGCCTTTTGTTTTTCTCTGCACTCATTGACATGTCCTTTCTTCTCGCAAATTTAGCGGGTCGGACCATCCCCCTTTTGCCTTGTCTTGAATCTTTCCTCTTGACTTTGATTGTCCTATGAAATTATCTCACTGTGCATATCTTCCTCTTCCTTCAACGTTCAGAGAAGAACCAGAGAGTCTGATCGATTTTCTTCTTCAAATATCCTAACTGAGGATCAGGTCTCACACATCCTTCAGAATGAGCTTGGTATTCCTCAAGAACTGCTCACAACTGTTACAGTCGCTTCTCAACTGCGAGGCAATGAAGATAGTAAAACCAGTGCACATACCTCATCGTCAAGTACAATATCCACCGATGTCAACTGACTAATGATGGCGTTGAATTCACTAACACGATTTGAAACAATCCTCCCTTCAATCATTTTCAGATTGAACAATTGTCGCATTAGGTATATTTTTTTTGGCGCTGAAGGCTTCTCATACATATTCGTGAGAGCTTTCTTCAGCTCAACTGTTGTCTTCTCCTCTCTAATGTTGAATGCCACGTTTTTGGCCAATGTAAAGTGCACAACTCCCATAACCTATTGATCCAATAGCTCCTACTCTGTTTTCTCCATGTCTGTTGGCTTTAAACCCATAAGCAGAAAATGTAATTTCTTCTGGTAATGATAGTATTTTATATGCATCCTCCAATGACTGAATTCAATTCCATCAAAGTGATCAATCTTCACCTTGCCTTCTTCTACAACCATCATTCAATTCGAGAAATCCAAACTCAACCTTTGATACCAGTTGTTGTGGAAACGTTGGGAGTCACAACGACAAAACATGTTTACAGATGAGGAAAAGACAGAATAAAACAATGAGAAAAGATCTCACAGGACACAACAATTTACGTGGTTCAGGAATAATCACTACATCCATGGAGAGACAAAATTTTACTATGATTCAAGAGCACAAATACATAGAGAATATCAGAGATGCACAACATAGAAACCCTAGCTCGAAATAATCCAATAAAGAGGATGAATGAATGTTACACCAACCACACAGAAAGTCTGTTGTGCTATAGTGAAAGGTGGCATGAAGTCCGCACTGCTACTGTGCTGTGACCACCCAAGTCCAAGATGTTACAGTGGCCGTTGACAAGAAGTCTGCGGAGCTACAATACTGTTGTCTCCAAAGTCCGATCTTCTGTAGTAGTCGTGCCTATGTCCGCACTGCTACAGTGCCCATGTCAGCGTCGCCCGATTATCTTTTCTACAGTCGGTTAGAGTTTCCACAGTGCCCCAAAATTTGGGCCTAATACCTTCGATCCTCGGACTCCCAGAGCATGGGTGCATTTCCCCTGCAACCCCCAACGAGCTCACCACGAAGCTCGACCCATGAGAGTTGTGGTCTGATGTGCTGTATGGGACGATAACATTTGATCTAATATCATCTTAACGGATTAGGCTACACCAATCCAACATAACTCTGGCTGCATCAACATCTCAGCTGAGAAATGATGACGCGTGGTATGTTTTTAACGAGAGATGTTTTATATGCGCTAATCATTGTCATTTGGAAAGATACTGTAGCTGAAAGAAATCATGGAAGGAAAAAGAACCCGAAAGGAGATCCCCAACTCCGGTGGTGCATAATGAAAAATCCTATATTGGAAGACAAGATGATAAGTTATAGAATAGGTTTGAAGACTTGGAGGAAACACAAAGATCTCAACAAAAAATGTACCAAACACCTCCTCTCTCACACTCACAACATCTCTCTTCGAATGAATGTAAACAAACCTGGAAGAAAAAGGGAATAACTGCTTCATTTGTAAGTAAAAAGAACATACATTCAGTGGAAGACTCACTCCCAACAAGAAAGGGGAAGGTGACTTGGATAAATGATAAAAGAAAGATGGATAAAGAATGCCTTGATAAATTCACGTGTCATTCTACAAGGTGAGAATTAAAGGAAAGAGAAAGATCCCTCCAATAAAGGATGAAGTAAGAGTTGATGACCAGTGGAAAGATTCATACCCAGAGAAAAAATCATGAAAACCGACATATTGATGGAGTGTCAAAGAAAGGAATTTGTACTAGTGGGTTTAAACCCCAAATTATGAAAAGACCAATCCTATAGAATCTACATATCAGAAGAAGATTGAGTATGCAAGTAAATAATGTCTAGTTATATGACCAGAACAAATGAAGTTAGTTGGGCAGTTGGAATGTAAGAACCCGGAGCCTCGGTTTCAGGTATGGATCTCTTTTATGGGCTTTTTAAGGAAAAATGGAGAATCTGGAAATTTTCAGAGTACACGCCATGTACTTTATGAGTACACGTCGTGTACTCCTATGCCGCTCTAAGCCATGTGATTGGCTGTGTCCGGGCCACACACACGGTGTGTAGGGGTGACGTGGAGGCCGATTTTGGCAGAGTACGAAAAACCCACTACACGCTGTGTACTTTAAAAGTACACGCCGTGTACTTTTTTTATTTCATTAATCGACCCGAGGTCGCGCCTAATGATCATTAACGTCTTCTTCTCCGCCTAATCCCGTCCAGAACATCCAAGGAGGCCGATTCTTCTCCGAGCCACCGATCCGTCACCGGTTGTCCGAATCGAACTTCGTCGATTGCAGAAGAATCACATCGGTGAGTTCTTGGTTCTTCTTTAGCCTCGTTTTCTAATTCTTTCTCTCGTGTGAGTTATCTAAGGATGAATGTTTTAGATTTTTTTTGCAGATCTACTCCATTCTAGGCCGATTCACAGGCCGAGGTTCAAGTATATCGATCATCGAGGATCGATGTAGGTGGTTTGTTTCCCTACGTTGGAGTTCTTTGAGTTTTGGTTGCAAAAGTACCGGATACCCATGTATCGGGTATCCCGGGTTTGGGATTTTGATTCCATTATTTAATTTCCCTAGATTGATTGTTAGATTTTGATTATTTTTTGCTAATATATGCTTGGTTGCATGTCTGAGGATCACCCCACGGGTGTTTCTCCCTGTTTGGCTGTTTATCGCCGTTTGGCATCGTTGCCTATGAGGCAAACACTATTGAAATTGCTACTTTGCTTGTTATAACTATTTGCATATGTTTCCTGCTGTTTAAATGCTTTTGATGCATGGTAGCTTTTAGCCAAGTAGTTGTTTAACTTACTTAGGGCTGCTAACAGTCGATTACGCACGACTGGACTGCTTAGGGCTGTGAGAACCTGGTGCGGGAGATCAAAGAGGGAATAGACGATTAAAGTGCTTCTCTAGAGGGTATGTTGGTTTAGTTTCGTACGCAGTACCTACGGGAATAGGACTTTGTGCTTCCCAATAGTGTTCTTAGTTTACCCACACATCGAGACCACATGAGGAATTAGACGTAAGTGCTTCCTCAGAGAGTCTGTAGCTATCGTTGCAAGACCATAGGGGAATTGACGTGAGAGCTTCCCAGAGTGTCTGTGCTTTGTTGATTGCTGGACTATAGGGGTCTGCTAGTTTAATCCACCCAGAGAGTCAGTGTGAATTTTGATGGTTGGTTGTGATGAGTCCACCAAGCCAAAGAACAAGCTTGGGTTTTGTACTGCTGTGTTTAGGTAGTCTTTTGAGATACCTGTAGTGTTACTTTCTTACCTTGGAATAGAATGCTTGTTAGTTTTCCTTGTTGTTTAGTTAGATGAATGTGAATGGTAATTTGTAGGATTGTTTACTGGTGTACTTCTAGTTCATTACTGTATTTATTTTCCTTTACTTTTGCTATATTACTCACTGACAGTAGGGCACAAATCTTATGGTGGTTGCCTACTGGGATTAGTCTCACACCCTGTTTGGGTCCTATTTTTCGGCCCAAACAGATTACATGGTTGCAGGTGTAGGTAGGGATTGTGGTCCTTCTACCTCGGGTACTTGATTGCTGGTTGGAGCTGGAGAGCATGAGACCGGGCTATGGCTCGCGATGCTGCTGGAGTTGCTGTTTACTTTTAGAACTTGTTTTCAGTTTTATTTCAGCACGTTGTTTTTTTACTGCTTTCTATAGATACAAGAACCATTCTGCACCATTATTATATCATACATTGCTTCTACTTTTAGTTCAGTTGTTGCATGCTGTTTATTGCTTCCGCTATTGATTATGTTATTTCTTCCACTGCATACTTTACCAAATGAGGGCATAGTTTCCCCACTGACTCACCAAGGCCCTCGCTGCTAGTTGGCAGCCTCTGGCGTTTGGGGAAACGCACTTGAGGTCATGTGGCGAACCGGGTACGGGGCACCGACTATGTGGCCCCAGATTCGGGTCGTTACAAAGTGGTATCAGAGGAGTTTTCTTCTTTTCAATTGCCTCACTGTTTTGCGACAATAGATAGGGATAGGAAGAAATGGGTAGTTAGTACTTAACTATGCCTGGGAGTAATTAACCCGTGTACAGGGAAAATCTATATTACCTCGTAATTGAAATTTTCAGTTTTTGCAAGTGTTATAGTTTATTATATTTCACCATTGGGTGATACACATGTTTTGTGCTGTTACCGTTTATATGATTGTGGTTCTATTTTTTTGCAACCTGATGAGATGAGGGTGTGCCATCTCATGCATCATATAAGCACTAAGTAGGAAATCACATGTCATGCATTTTACCATGCCATCTAGGGTGCATTAGAATTTCATGCTGTTGTGATAGATGCCATGATAAATGATGCATGTTGTTGTGATAGTTGCTGTGACAGACATACTTGCTATGCTTCTTTGCTTGATATATGAATTGTTATGATGCCAAGCTTTGATTTGCGGGGATTATGGGCCCCCAAAGATCAGAATTTGGCACATAAATGTTGTTTTTTTTCAGTGTTTCTGGCATTCGGTGCAATTTTTGAGCTACTGCCTGGAAAAACCTAGAATACACGACGTGTACTTTATTAATACACGCCGTGTAGTTTATAAACCGTGTTACTGACTGTGTGAACAAAAACACGGGGTGTCAGAGAGACTCCGGGGACACACTGTGTACCTTAAGCACATGTCGTGTGGTGGTCAACCGTGTACCCGGCCGTGTCACAAACAACACGGGTCGGGGAAACGTGTGTAGTACACGTCGTATTCCATACGGACACGCCATGTAGTTTTCTTCTAGGTACCCGGCCATGTCACGAACAACACGGGTCGATGTTATCTATTCTTATACACGCCGTGTTTATTCAGAACACGCCGTGTAAGGGTTAGTCGTGTGGCCGGCCGTGTAACCGCTACACGGGCTGCCAAAACCTGTCTAGTACACGCCGTGTCTTTAAGTGCACACGCTATGTAGTTTAGGAGTTGGAGGACCGTGTATGTTAGCCGTGTAAAGAGGCTTAGGCAGGGGAGTAGAATTCAAGTACACACCATGTTTGGGACAACACGCCGTGTAGTCTGGGATGTTACACGACTAGTGGTGGTAGATTTACATGCCCATGTAGATGGCTTTAACAAACACGCCGTGTAGTCGTGTTTTGGAAAACTTAAGTGTTTCTCTCTCCTGTCCCCATTTTGTACTCTTGTGTTTTCTATCTGTTTAATCCTAAATCTGGAGTGTTCTTTTGACCTTTTAGGGCTATGGCACCAAGACGTCCTCCTGTTGCACACCAGGAACCAGGTAGCAACTGTACGCCTGATACGGCAGACCAGGGACTACCTATAGTTCCGCCGATCGTTCCGGACATGGCACCCGTAGTGATTCCAGACACTAGTGCTGACGCTCAGTTCAGAGAGGGTTTCATGAGGTTCATGCATACCTTCCAGGGAGCTCAACATCCTGCCCCGTCTATGGAAGAGCTGACGCGAGTCTTCCAGCAGCAACATCCTCCCACTTTCACAGGGGATGGAGGACCTCAGGCTGTGGAGTCATGGCTAGAAACCATGCTTGCCATCTTCGAGCATCTGGAGACACCCCCAGACAGAAGGGTGAAGCTCGCGACTTACATGCTGTGAGATTCTGCCAAGAGATGGTGGGATGTAGTCTCGCAGGCAGGGCGCCAGCGGACTATGGCTTGGGATGAGTTCCAGTGTACGTTCTTCGACTACTTCTATCCGGGGACGCTGAGGGCCGACAGAGCCAGAGAGTTCATGAACCTGCAGCAGGGTACTCTTTCAGTTATGGAGTATTCCTCCCGTTTCACTGAGTTACATCATTTCACTCTCGTTCCGGGAAATGACAAGTTTTTTTTGGAAAGGAAGTTTGAGGAATACCTCAATCCAGAGATCAGATCGTAGGTGAACGTCTTCCATTTGACTTCTATTACTCTGATAGTCAACCAGGCGCTGATCACCGAAAGAAATCTGAGGGAGACTGGATCTGTTGACCAGGGCGGTTCAACATCCAAGGCTGATTCATTTCATACTGACAGTAGGAAGCACCGCCGAGAGTCTACTCGAGGTGACTCGAGGAAGCGAGGTATTTATTTTGGAAGACGGGACCTCCCTTCTGGAAACCAGGTGGTGTGCTATCAGTGTGGAAAGATCGGTCATAAGAAGCCTCAGTGCCAGAGAGATCCAGTGGAGTGCCGAGCCTGCGGCAAGATGGGTCATCTGCAGCGTTTTTGCAGGGTTCTTCTTCCAAGAGCTAGTGAAGGAGGATCGGTTTCTACTCCTCATACAGGAGCAAGATTACCAGTTCCACAGGAGACTGGGGACTGGAGCCCTTCAGGTCATTTAGGACAGGGTATAGGTCGCATACGCGGTAGTCAGGCTCAGGGAGGATCATCTAAGGGATATCAGGCTACTACACAGGGCTGCGGTACTGGCCAGACGTTTGCAGTAGAGCAGATTCATCGGGAGCAGTATCTTGGACCTTCCACAGTTCGAGGTACGATCCTGGTAGCCTCAGTTTTATCTTCTACACTTTTCGATACCAGAGCTTCTCATAGCTTTATTTCTGTGCACACTGTGGAGAGCCTTAGACTTACTGTCTTTTTTTCTGAGGATACTTTGGCACTAGACACTCCTTTGGGACATAGAACTACTAGAGTACGTCAGTGCAAGGAGTTCCCCCTTGAGGTTAGTGGGTGTCACTTCTCGTGGGATCTTTATGTCCTTGAGATGACGGGTTATGATGTCATTCTCGGAATGGACTAGCCAGTTCCTTTTCATGCCTTTGTCGATTGTTATCACCGCAGGGTGAGTTTCACGTCACCAGAGGGCAGGTCCTTTCTTCACAAGGGCGAATGGGATGTCCAGGCAAGCAGAGCTGGATCAGAGCATCATGGGTTGGGCAGTGTTACGACCTAGATTGCTAGTTTATATCTGTATGATCAGGGGACCTCTCAGATGGACTTCCCTCCGGTAGTCGACCGTTTTCCAGATGTCTTTCCAGAAGACTTTTCAGGGTTTCCTCCTGAGCGTGAGGTAGACTTCTCTATTGAGTTTGTGCCAGGAGCAGCACCGGTATCCATACCTCCCTATAGGATGGCTACACCTAAGTTGCAAGAGCTCAAGAAGCAGTTGGAGGAGTTTCATGCTAAGGGTTTCATCCGACCCAGTACTTCTCCTTGGGGTTCGCCTGTGTTGTTTGCAAAGAAGGCGAATGGTACCTTACGGATTTGCATGGACTATCGAAATCTAAACCAGTTGACGGTCAAGAACCGATATCCCTTATCGAGGATTGATGATCTTTTCGATCAGCTTCGAGGAGCCAGGGTATTCTCGAAGATCGACTTGAGATCTGGCTATCATTAGTTGTGGGTCAGACCATCTGATATACCTCTCACAGCTTTTCGAAGCAGGTATGGTCTCTACGAGTATACAGTCATGCCATTCGGTCTTACGAATGCACCCGCAGTCTTCATGGCACTGATGAACAGAGTGTTCCATCCATACTTGGAATCCTTTGTCGTGGTCTTCGTGGGCGATATCTTGGTGTACTCTCACACTCGACACAACCATTCCACACATCTTGAGATCATTCTGAGTACACTGAGAGAGCATCAGTTGTATGCTAAACTCTCGAAGTGCCACTTTTGGATGGATCAGATTCACTTTCTGGGTCATGTCATCTCGGAGACAGGAGTATCAGTAGACCTAGAGAAGGTGAGAGAAGTGGTTACCTGGGAGCAGCCGAAGAATGTCTTCGAGGTACGGAGTTTCTTGGGACTGGATGGTTACTACAGATGGTTTATACAGGACTTCTCACACTTAGCAATGCCTTTGACGGGATTGACTAAGAAGGGTGTGAAGTACGTCTGGTCAGAAGCTTGCAACTCAGACTTCCAAGAGCTGAAGGGGAGATTGACTTCAGCACCGATTCTAGTTCTTCTAGAGCCGGGCAAGAGTTATACTATTTTCTGTGATGCATCTGGCATCGGGCTTGGAGCAGTGCTTATGCAGGAAGATCATGTTGTTGTGTACGGATCTCGGCAGTTGAGGCCACATGAGAAGAACTATCCTACGCATGACCTGGATTTGGCTGCTGTTGTTCATGCCTTGCGTTGTTGGAGGCACTATCTCATGGGAGATCATTTTGTGGTATATACTGACCACAAGAGCCTCAGGTACATATTCACGCAGCATGACTTGAATCTGAGACAATGGAGGTGGGTTGAGTACCTACAGTCTTTCGACTTTGAGCTTGCTTATACACCTGGGAAAGGCAACGCTGTGGCAGACGCACTGAGCAGGAGGACTTAGTTACAGGAAGTTTAGGAGGCCAACAACGAGTGGTAGCTAATGGATCTGTTCTCTGAGATGCATTTGGAGGTGCACGACAGACAGGGTCAGACGGTTCTTTCTTCTATAGCTGTTACCTCTACTCTTTTAGATCGAGTTCGAATGAGGCAGCTATCAGACCCTGAGGGCCTAGCACTACGGGAGGGTGTGTCAGATGGAGACCCTACTCTGGGGTGGACACTGGGTGACGACGAGGTGCTACGTTTTCATGGCCGTGTATGGGTTTCAGCAGACGTACGTGAGGAGCTGATGCAGGAGTTTCATGCTTCAGCTTGGGCAGTTCATCCTGGTGTCACCAAGATGTACCGAGACTTGCACCGTCAGTATTGGTGGCCAGGTATGAAGAAGGATGTGGCTAGTTTTGTTATGCAGTGTTCCACCTGTCAGCAGGTGAAGGCTGAGCATCAACGACTAGCATGACTTTTATAGCAGTTACCCATCCCCGAGTGGAAATGGAATGATTTCGCAATGGACTTCGTGACAGGTTTACCGAGATCACCTCAAGGAAATGATGCGGTTTGGGTTGTAGTGGACATGCTCACAAAGGTTGCACACTTCTTGCCGATTAAGGAGACCTTCAATGTTGATGAGCTGGGACGGTTTTACATCCGAGAGATTGTACGTCTGCATGGAGTTCCACACTCCATTGTTTCAGACAGGGATTCATGTTTTACTTCACACTTCTGGCAGGGTCTACAGAGGGCTTTGGGTACACAGGTACTTTTGAGTACAACATACCATCCCCAGACTGATGGCCATTCTGAGCGTACAATCCAGGTGCTTTAGGATATGCTCCGAGCTTGCATTCTAGACTTTGGCGGTACTTGGGAGAAGCATATCCCTCTGGTGGAGTTCGCCTATAACAACAGTTTTAGGCGACTATTCAGATGGCACCTTACGAGGCTTTGTACGGTAGGCCATGCCGATCACCCTTATGATAGCTAGAGGTAGGAGAGGCAGCTTTGCTGGGACCTCATCTTTTTCAGGAGACCTCAGAGCAGATAGAGTTGATACAGAAGAGGATGGCTACAGTACAACCTCGACAGAAGTCTTATGCTGATCAGCGGAGATGACCTTTGGAGTTCAAGGTCGGAGATCGGGTTTTCCTACACGTTACCCCGAGGTTGGGACATAAGAGGATTAGGAGGTATGGGAAGCTTTCAATGAGATACGTCGGACCGTTTGAGGTTCTGGAGAGAGTTGGGCTGGTTGCTTATAGGCTGTAGTTACCTCAGAGGTACCATGCTATGCACGATGTCTTTCATGTTTCTCAGCTTCGACGGTATTTCTCAGACCCGTCTCATGATTTTCAACCCGAGGAGGTTGATTTGGAGCAGGATGCATCTTTCTAGGAGCATCCTATCAGGATTTTTGATCGTATTACAAAAGTACTCCATGGACGGTCTGTTCCTCTGGTACGGGTGCTATGGCAGCACGGCCGTATACAGGATGAGACTTGGGAGAGGGAGGCTGATATGCCATCGCAGTGGCCAGAGTTGTTTGATGTTTCTTCTTCTATGCCTTGTTAGGGAAATTCGGGGATGAATTTCTTTAAGGGGGGAAGTTTGTAAAAAACCCAGAGCCTCGGTTTCAGGTACAGATCTCTTTTATGGGCTTTTTAAGGAAAAATGGAGAATCTGGAAATTTTCAGAGTACACGCCATGTACTTTATGAGTACACGCCATGTACTCCTCTGCCGATCGAAGCTATGTGATTGGCCGTGTCCGGGCCACACACACGGTGTGTAGGGGTGACATGGAGGCCAATTTTGGCGGAGTACGAAAAAACCCACTACACGCCATGTACTTTAAAAGTACACACCGTGTACTTTTTTTATTTCATTAATCGACCCGAGGTCGCGCCTAATGATCATTAACGTCTTCTTCTCTGCCTAATCCTGTCCAGAACGTCCAAGGAGGCTGATTCTTCTCCGAGACACCGATCCGTCACCGGTTGTCCGAATCGAACTCCGTCGATTGCAGAAGAATCGCAGCGGTGAGTTCTTGGTTCTTATTTAGCCTCGTTTTCTGATTCTTTCTCTCATGTGAGTTATCTAAGGATGAACATTTTAGACATTTTTGCAGATCTACTCCATTATAGGCCGATTCACAGGCCGAGGTTCAAGTATACCGATCATCGAGGATCGAGGTAGGTGGTTTGTTTCCCTAAGTTGAAGTTCTTTGAGTTTTGGTTGCAAAAGTGTCGGATACCCATGTATCGGGTATCCCGAGTTTGGGATTTTGATTCCATTATTTAATTTCCCTAGATTTCTTGTTAGATTTTGATTAATTGTTGCTAATATATGCTTGGTTGCATGTCTGAGGATCACCCCATGGGTGTTTCTCCCTGTTTGGCTGTTTATCGCCGTTTGGCACCGTTGCCTGTGAGGCAAACCCTATTGAAATTGCTAGTTTGATTGTTATAATTGTTTGCATATGTTGCCTGCTGTTTAAATGCTTTTGATGCATGGTAGCTTTTATCCAAGTAGTTGTTTAACTTACTTTGGGCTGCTAACAGTCGATTACGCACGATTGTACTGCTCAGGGCTGTGAGAACCTGGTGCGGGAGATCAAAGAGGGAATAGACGATTAAAGTGCTTCCCTAGAGGGTCTGTTGGTTTAGTTTCGTATGCAGGTCCTACGAGAATAGGACTTTGTGCTTCCCAAGAGTGTTCTTAGTTTACCCATGCATCGAGACCATAGGAGGAATTGGAAGTAAGTGCTTCCTCAGAGAGTCTGTAGCTATCGTTTCAAGACCATAGGGGAATTGACGTGAGAGCTTCCCAGAGTGTCTGTGCCTTATTGATTGCTGGACTATAGGGGTCTGCTAGTTTAAGCCACCCAGAGAGTCAGTGTGAATTTTGATGGTTGGTTGTGACGAGTCCACCAAGCCAAAGAACAAGCTTGGGTTTTGTACTGCTGTGTTTAGGTAGTCTTTTGAGATACCTGTAGTGTTACTTGCTTACCTTGGAATAGAATGCTTGTTAGTTTTCCTTGGTCGTTTAGTTAAATGAATGTGAATGGTAATTGGTAGTATTTTTTACTGGTGTACTCTTAGTTCATTACTGTATTTATTTTCCTTTACTTTTGCTATATTACTCACTGATATTAGGGCACAAATCTTGTGGTGGTTGCCTACTGGGATTAGTCTCACACCCTATTTGGGTCCTGTTTTTTGGCCCAAACAGATTATATGGTTGCAGGTGTAGGTAGGGATTGTGGTCCTTCTACCTCGGGTACTTGATTGCTGGTTGGAGCTGGTGAGCATGGGACCGGGCTATGGCTCGCGATGCTGCTGGAGTTGCTGTTTACTTTTAGCACCTGTTTTCAGTTGTATTTTAGCACGTTGTTTTCTTTACTGCTTTCCATAGATACATGAACCATTCTGCATCATTATTATATCAAACATTGCTTCTACTTTTAGTTCAGTTGTCGCATGATGTTTATTGCTTCCGCTATTGATTATGTTATTTCTTCCGCTGCATACTTTACCAAATGAGGGCATAGTTTCCCCACTGACTCACCAAGGCCCTCGCTGCTAATCGGCAGTGTCTGACATTTGGGGAAACACGCTTGAGGTCATGTGGCGAACCGGGTACGGGGAACCGACTATGTGGCCCCGGATTCGGGTCGTTACATGGAACAAGCACAAAAAAAGTATAATGCTTTGCAAGAAAATATCAAAGGGTTGGTCCATCAGGGCTGACCACAATCCCCTTCTTAAGGATTCTAGAGGTACTAATCTCCCCGTGTGTTAAATGTTTCTAATATATGTTGGAAGTTGTGCTAAACTAAGAAGGGATACAATCCATGGGGTGTGTGTGTTCTGAAAGGGCATGAGTTCATAAGTTGAATAGAGATACATACGATAAGAAGAATCTGAACTCTTGAAATTCACATATGGTATCAGATTCAACAAGTGGTGTTACATAACAACTCTATTTTTAAAATATTTATCTAGAAGTTGTGTGCTGTAGAAAAGGGAGATTATATGAAGTGCCTGATGTGAAACCGAAGAGCCGTTAAAGCTATAATTGAATGGTGCAGTGGTTCCAAGTCGCATTGAATATTCACCCATTGGTATCATGCATCGGTTCAAGTGTTATTTGAACATCGAGAGAAGACCGATTGGGGAAGAAGCAACAACATTCATGTATTTCATGATTATCTATTTTGTTCTTACAATTGGTATTAGTTGAATATTTTCAGGATATCAAGAAGCTGCGGGAGAGAATCAACAACATTTCCAACATGTGGTCTCCCTGTTCTGAAGAGTAATTCAACATCTGAATTCATCTCAATTATCGGTATTAATTATCTATATCAATCCAAAGCTAGTGGGTTTTAGGGAGATATAGTGAAAAACACTCTGGGCGATATAGCCTTATATGATAAGAGAGTCCTCTAAATAATTGAGGAAATTCATGCTGCTAGAATATATGGAAGTAAGTGAGTGACATGGACAAAATTGATGTTTATTGGCTTAATCTCTTGTTTTCTACAAAGAGTTTTGACTCAATAGGCTTAGAGGATCTGTCAATGACTCAATGCTAAGTGCTAATTTCACTTGTTGAAAATCTTTCAGTAGCGTGTAGCTATAAAGAAGAATATGACTTTGATCTTGAAAAGTGTTAAAATAATTAAAGTTTCAATGTGAAGTTGATAAATTGTGTCAAAGGTGAAATTGAAAATTGTTGACATAGCCAAGCAGTCTTCGGATGACAATCTATGGCATCTAATGGGCTAAAGCAGAAGTGAACGACTAAAGGGGAGATTAATTTCTCTTTATTTGGATTTTAAGAGATAAAAGAATAATGTGTGTTCCCTCATGATTTTGTAAATTATCAAAAATATGATGCTTAGAGATCATTGACTAGGGGGGATTAAGTTCATAAATGAAGGAATCTCCTATTGAATTCTACAAGGGGGAGATTGAAGTGATGTCTCTGCTCGATATTAATTGTGATAATTCAAGTGCTATAAATCTTAGCAAAAATTAAATCCATCTTTCAAAGAAAAATCACATTGAAATAAAATATCACTTCATTAAGAAGAATGTGGAGCATGAGATTGAGAAGTTGGAGTATGTGCCGACTGACCTATAGGTTACAAACATCCTGACAAATTCCGTACCCAAATAAGCGTTTGAACGACATCAATTGGATTTTGGATTTCAATCGACTCCCCACACTTGAATAGCGTGGATGTGGGACTTCCTTTCCTTGAGGTATGGTGTGTTTCCCCTATATACTGATATGTGTTCTTTACTATGTTTCAGGACAAAAAGGAGTGACCTTTGGATTCATTGACAAAGGAGGATAAAATGTCTTAATCAGGATAGGGGGAGAAGCTGATAGAGGGAGTAACGAAACAGGGCGAGTTATAAATCTTACATTTCTAAAACTGGTCTATCAACGAAGAAGAATCATGTAAAGAATTTTCATTTGAGTTCATAATGCAATCAGTAGACATGTGTAGGTTAAGAAGTGATCTCAAAGGATGATCTTGTTATATCTTTTGTACCGAGAAGGTTTCCAACGACAAGTTTGCAAATGAAGTAATTCATCGATGAACTTTGAATGATACTATTGTTTCTCAAGATGAGCTTGACTCACGTTGGTTTAGAGTATGTGTTATGGAAGTCCTTGATCTCAATAATTGGGGTTGTAGAATGAAAATGGTTTAGCATGTGCATGACTTGTAAATGAATTGGTTCTTGAAGATTATAAATGTTTTCAACAAAACAATAGGGGGATATTGTTGGAAAAAATCCATCATGGTGGTGGTTTTGGGTTGATTGTGTTTGTTGACAAGGTTTGAGGTTGTTGACAAAGTATGGTTGTCAAAGGAAGTGTGAAGAGTGAGTGCAAAATGTATGATCTCGCAGAAGCGTAAAATGTCTGATCTCGCATAAGCGCGGAATGTTTGATCTCACAATAGCGTGAAATGTACGATCTCGAGGAAATGAAAAATGTCTGATCTCGTGGATGCATGAGATGTCTCATCTCACAGAGCGTGAGATGTCTGATCTCGCGGAGGGAGAGATGTCTGATCCCACGGAGGGTGAGATGTCTGATCTCGGGGAGGACGAGATGTCTGATCTCACAGAGTGCGAGATGTCTGATCTCACGAAGCGTGTGATGTATGATCTCGCGGATTGTGATTGTCTGAACTAATGTTGCCAAGCACCACAAGATTGTTAGAAGATCTCGCATTGAGATCATATGAAACACCTAAAGACAAGACATGATTTTCAAAGGATCACGCAGAGAGATCATGTGAAACACATGAAGATGCCACATGATTCTCAGAGGATCTCACAGAGAGATCATACGAAGCACTTGAAGACACTGCATGATTGTCAGGGGATCTCACAAAGCACCGTATGATTTTCAGGGGATCTCATGGTGGGATCATGCGAAGCGCATGAAGAAGAAAATCTGGAAATGAAGGAGGTATCTCACAATCATTTGAAAATACGTGACCACATGATTGTCTTTGGAATCTCATGAAGGGGTCATGTGAAGCGCTGGAAGACAATGACGCTGACCACATGACTGTCTTTGGATCTCACAATGGGATCATGCAAAGCACATGATTGTTAGTGGATCTTGAGAAGTGCTGGAAGACGATGTCACTACCTGCATGATTTTCATTGGATCTCGCGATGGGATCATGCGAAGTACTTATGACATGCGACATGTGATCACGTGAAGCGCGTGATGCCGATTGCTAAAGAGGTGGAACAGACGGTTGCCCACAATTTGTGGAGTTAAGGCGGTGGACATTTGCCTATAAATACCCAATGACCCATCCATAAGATGTGATGAAGTTTTTCTTAAAAGATTCATCTGAAGCAATGTTTGGAGAAGGGGTTTTTCATTAAGTGAAGGAGTACACATAAGTGTTTTTCTTGACCCGAACAAAGTCTTGCATTGAAGTCTGGAAATTCGCGTAATTAGAAGAATGCCTCATGAAAGGATTTTGCGAATAAGTCTCACAAAGTGAATTATGCACTGGGTGTTTGAGCACATAAGCAGACCTGTTGATATCTTACGATCTGCTTGATCTGGAGGTTTCACGATCCGCTTGACCTAGAGGTCTTGCGATCCACATGATATGAAGGTCTCATGAAAGGGGGTTTCATGCCATGATCTCATGAAATGGGTCTTGCGCTAGGATCTCACGCAAGAGGTTATGCATCGAGATATCACACAAGGGGTTATGTGACAGGATCTCACACAAGGGGTTACGCGTCAGGATCTCATGCAAGGGGTTACATGTTAGGATCTCATGTAAGGGGTTACATGTCAAAGTCTCGTGCAGGGGTAACAAGCTAGTGTCTTGCGCAAGGAGATACATTCTAGTATTAATCTGTGAGAAATATCATTGTCATATCTGAATTTAGAAGAAGAAGAAGACAGATGATCTACACCATTTGACAATACTTGCAGAAGGAGTTTATTCACTGCTACATCTAAGCCAGTGAAAAGAAAAATTGACATCCATTGGATATTTTTCCAAATATTGAGTTTGTAATTACTGCGTCTACAACAAAGAGAAGTTTGTTCTAGGTGTCTGGAAAGTGGAAGTGCTGCATCAAAGTGTTTTCACATAAGTGAAGGAGAAACCCAAAAAGAACTTCAATAGAGCATCTACCAACAATTTTAGATGCATTAAATATTGCTAATGATGGGACCTACATGTCCATAAACTCTATATGAACCCTTTCTAGAGCAGTGATTAAAAGAAGAGGAACAAGGTGATCCTTTCCATCAATAATGAGCCATCAGAGGAAAGATTGAGTGAGTGACCCTTGGGAAATAGCGACCTATCCCTAAATCTTGCGAGTTAGTGAGCCTGGACATAGAAGTGATCTAGACCGAACCTTATATTGGTAATAAGTTTTAGTGGTTTTGGTGTATCGATAAATTACCATTGTTTGCTCCTTGGATGCATCCTAGTGAGGGTGAACCAAGTAAAAATCTATGTGTCATTGTGCTTGCTTTCTTGCTTTATTTTCTATGCATCATTATCAAATAAATTTGGAAAGAATAAGAACAACATAAACACTAAAGAATTACCCTTACAATAAAGTTCTCAAGATCCAGTGGGGCAAGAAGAATTTCGAAAAGAATATCCATACCTCGATTCACCCCCCCTCTCAGGGTATCTAATCCCCTTTTGTGCCGAACAGGAATATTATGTAGTATACACCTCAAGTAACACCAATCACATATACATAAGATATTTCATGTGGTGTGTACTAAGTGGATCAATCTGACCAACAAGTTCTCCAACTTGTATTCATGCGTGAACTTTGTATCTCCATACGAGTTAATAAATCTAATATTTAAATACCATAACACTATTATATTTAACAATGTTCATTGATTAGGGATACTCAAAGCACTTTACCCTGAGAGATTTATTGTCATATCACATCTCTTGTTAAAACACAATAAAAACAAATGAATGATAAACTGGATTATCAAAAAGTGACACATGTCCCAAAAATGTTCTTAAGCCAAAGTCACATAGTCATGCCCTATCCCCACTGAGACTCCACTTGAGTTTCCAACTAGGTTGAGTGAGTTTGACCTTCGAATCCTTCCTTTAATAGGCCACGACTTGATGACTAACATCAAATGTATATCATCACACACATACGAAAGACATTACCATTTTTAAATGAAAACTGCACACCATCTTGGATAATATAAATGAATTTTCCAACCACAATACATGAATAATGTATATCAAGTGCATATCATTTAGCCAAGACACAAATAACAAAACAACCAGAAGGTTTATCATATTCTCTATACCTCTAGAAAGTTATAATGTAATACGACTCAACCAATAATTCTTCTATGTTTGAAGGTATGTTCGTCTGACACCACCACAAACTCTATCCAAATAATTTGATAAATAATACATACAAAACATAGGTGATTTTATAAATATACCTAGTAGGTTCCTCCTCAGAACCCTTGTGCATCCACATGAATTAAGCATGCTAAGCATCCGTAATTGGAATGAACAAAATAAAACAATTAATTATCCATTTTCAGATCCATCCATCCCACCCACTCGCATCTCATGCCTAGAAATTCACACCTCCCATTACACAATACAACATACAATATTTTATCTAGCTGAACCACCTCTAAACCATATATGAAAACTCACTAGTTATCCATCTGCATAAACCTCATTGTGAAATCTTCATGTAGCTGTTTGCATGCAAGGACCTCACTATAATATCTGTTGTGGAAACGTTGGGAGTCACAAATGACAAAATAAGTTTGCAGATGAAGTAAAAAGATAGAAGAAATAATCACACAAGACACAAAGATTTATGTAGTTCAGGAAATTATCCCTACGTCCATGGAGAGGCAGAAACAGTTCACTATGAAATCCAAGAGCATAATTTACAAGGAGTATCTTAGAGTTTCTAACACATAGAGACCCTAGCCCGAAATGGGCTAATAAAGAAGATGAATCACTATTCCACCAACCACATAGAAAGTCCGGTGTGCTATAGTGAAAGGTGGATGAAATTCCGCATCACTACAATGTCGCGACCACACAAGTCCAAGGCGCTACAATGCTGACAACTGGAAGTCTTCGGATATATAGTACCGATGTCCCAACCTTTAAAAAAAATATAGTACCGATGTCTCAAAAGTCTACAATTATATAGTAGTTATTCCAAAGTCTGCATTGCTACAGTTCCCTGTTGGTGTCGACCGGTCAACTCTGCTATAGTCAGTCAGAGTGCTACAGTGCCCCCAAAATCTGGTTCGAGGACCTTCAACCCCCAGACCCCCGGAGCAAGGGTGCATTGCCCCCCGCATCCCCCAACGAGCACACCGTGGAGCTCAACCAGCGGAGTTGCGGCTTGGTGCGCAGTATGGGCTGCAAGCATTCGACCTAACAATATCCAAGGAGGATTGGGCTACACCAATCCAACAATATCTTCGTGTAGCTGTCTGTTTATAGAGACCTCACCATAATATCTCTGTGTAGCCGTCTTCTTGTAGGGACCTCGCTATAATATATTCGTTGGTTGGGTCATTGTCCGCCCTTAGTGGCTCCCACTACTCTCTAGGTGTCCACCCTTAGGTATTCTCCTCAACACAACCTGCGTCGGCTGGGTAATTGTCCACCCTCAGAGGCTCCACCATATTACCGGGTTTCCACCCACAGGGACCATCTCCTCCTTAACCTATATCGTCACCACCACGCATCACATATTTTCTATAACTAAGAAAATCATCAATATTATCATCATCAAGTATTTAAATGGATTTAAAACTTCACCATCCATTTTATCTTCCACCTATGTCACCACACATCAAAGGTCCTAGGGAATATAATCACACTACATAAATATATCATGCTAACACCTAGGTTTTCCAAAACTAGATCTTAGGATGTAAATACCATATCTTACATTCATACCACCCCACCTATGTCCACCACAACTAGATACTAAGGATTAGTTCACCACATCACTAACATTACTCATCTCCTTGACATAAATAAGTTCCACAGCCTCATAACTAGCTAACATACATTATACAACCCTTTTCAACAATGTCTCTTCAATATACAAAATAGGTTTATCCAAAGGTTTATATGTGATTAAAATATCATCATCACCATTAACTAATCCTATAAACTCTACTATACACCTCAAGGAAAGTGGAAAGAAGCATCAGATGACATAATCCATACTGAAGATGGCATGACCTAGTGTTGAATTAGTAGGACCTGTAACGACCCAAATATTTATAGAATAACACTTTTTCTTTCCTATTAATATTTATGAATAAGAAATTATTTTTATGTTAAATAGGACACTTTATCTAATAGCGTACTCAACACGCAATAACGGGTTTCTTTGAAATCTTACGTTGCACACAACGTTGAGTTATACTAAAAAATAATATAATAATATTATTATTTTAAATGGTAGTTAAGGCCTAGTCGTTTTATTGGCGAGAATGAACAAAAATAACTAAAATATGAATATACATGTTTGTTAAATTTCTTTACATTTATCCCATAAATTTTAGAGGCTTTAAATAAGAAAGAATCCGATTTTAAGAATGAAATACTCTAATATTCTTTAAAAGGTCGTTTTACCGCCTTTTGATCGAGAACCCATTTTAAATCTAGTTTTTTGTTATTTTTATATGTCCTATTTGACAAAATAAAATTATTCTTTTAAATCAGAATATAAAAATTTACTTTGGATGAAATTTTGGTATTTTTCTGATAAAGTTCATTTTTAATGAATAGTGAAAAATACCGCATTTTAATTCAAAAATGTCTTTTAATATAATTTATTTATATAGTTATATGTACTTTTAATTAGTTTTAAAGTGTAATTAGATTATATTTTAACCATTTAATCCAATTTTGGTCATTGGAAGTAATTTCAATCTTAAATTAGATATAAACACATGTCAATCTTTTGGTAGTTTTTACTTCTTAAAAACACATTTTTTGGTTTTGACAACGGGAATTAATTTAAAATTAATTTCTGCAACTTATGTGTTTTGAATTTGGAAAATTAGATTACATATTTGGAATCAGGAGGTCCAAATTTTGTAAATAGGTAACTTTTATTTTTCGACTTTATGAATAGTAACTTCAGTAAATATTTTATTTACCATGGCTAAATGGTAAATCTGGTAAATAAGGGTAAAGAATAATATTATAATAATATTAAATTACCCTAACACGTGTCCTAACCATATTGGATGAGATATGTCCAATCATGGGAATCCTTGGGTTGATTTTAGGACCCCATGGAGCCACTTGGATGTGAAAATGACATTTAATTACTTTAAATTTAAAGTTAAGGAAAATATAACCTCAACATATATCTTTTACTAATTTTTTTTATATGGGGTTATATAAGCAATCTATTAGACTATAAATATTAATTTGAAAGCTAAAATGATTTCCAATATCATGTTATTTTATTTATAATTTTTAGAGCTTAAATAAACAAATTTAATTATGAAACAATGATGATGTAGTGATTACTTCATTAATAAAGATTCAAATAAATGATATTATAAATGTTAAAATAAATGTAATTTGGTTATTTTAATGTCATCCATGAATTTTATGGATGATAGTTACATGTTATATTTGTATTAACGAAGTTTTTTTGAATCAATCAAGTTATGGATTTTTAAAAAAGTCATGATATGAATAGTTTCAAAATTGACATAATTCATATTTTAAAATATAAAATATTTTATTAAATATTAAAAAATTCCAAAAAATCTAAGATTCAGACAAATAGTTATCATAAGTCTAAAATTTTATTATTGACTATTTAATTGGATATTTTCATGTTTTGTTAACTATTTTGATTCTCAAAGTGTTAAATGCTTGATAAAATGGTAAGTGTAAAAAAGGGTTAAATAAAAATGATAAGGATTAAAAAATATCCAAAACCTATCCAATTATTATTGAATGATTTTATTTTGACTTATATTTATATTATCTTATAATTTAATGAGTCATGGACCTTTTTAAACCAAAAATAATTTTATAATAAAATAATACTTTCAAACTTTCCTAAAGAGCCCCTTCTCTCTCTTATAAAAGGCCACAACCTCTAACCTATTACACACACCTCTCAAGCCCCTTTACTCATCCAAACTCTACTCCAAGAATCTTCCAACATCCCCCTATTCGTCCTATAAACTTTCCTCTCGGAAGACGGTAATTCAAGAAATCCTTTTGGCTCAAATCAAAGAGAGTTACACGTTTTATGAGGTAACGTCTTCTCTAAAATTCCTTTCCATTATTCTACTCCTTCATTCCCTATTCTATTATTTTTATTTGATTTTATAACAACAAAAATATCCTCAATATAATATGATGTTTTTATGAGAAGGATTCAAACTACACTTACACACACCTCCATCTAATGGATTTAGAACATACTGTTTCTATGGACGGCGAACTACTGCCTCACGAAATGATGATTGTTCAATTTTTCCTACCACCTCTCATCATGTCCATCATGATAGCACTATATTTATACATGATATATATTTTATTTATATTGTCTCTATGCTTATGTATTTTTCATTTATATCATACCTTTATGATTTCCATAATGGGTAAATACGATAATTTCATTTGAGGAAGTGCGGACTACCGCCCCCTCAAAGTGATATGACTCATTCATGACATACATGGAATGTATAAAGGATAGTGTTAATGAAATTATGTAACGTATATAAAATATGATATTATATTGGAATTATAATATACCTATGTATCATTTAGTTTTCAATTCTTTAAATAAAAAAAAAAAATGAAAGTAGCATTCATGTGTACGTACGACTTACCGTCTCCATGAACGGTGTTTTTCATTTCTTATATCCAAATATTATGGACTATTCTAAATACATATATACTGGATATATATGATATTTAAATCATGAATACAATTATAGATATAATGGACTTTTGACCACAAGAACAATTTGTAATTATAACAAGTTCATTATTGACTCAAGTACCAAATATCGACAAAATGACCGATTTAACTTAAAAATAATTAGGTAATGTTTATAACATGGTAATAAGTGATATAAAAGGAATAATAAAATTGAAAAAGGTTCTGAAGAAAGTAGAAATTAACTTAAGTTTATTATTCAGGAAGAAAAAAGAACATACATGATGAGTCAGACTCAAGGTAAGGGACTTCGTCTCAATCTTCTTTCATTAAGGCATATTTTGATTTATACACGTCCTGTTTTTATACGGTGTATAAAACCCCTTTGAATTTTAATTTAATTCAAAAAGAATCTTTTTCTACGTAGCGTTTTACTAAACGATAAAAGGAATGTTTATTTTTAATGTACGTGGTGACAACGACCTTTCCGCTGTCGGGAGCATTATTTGATATTTGGCTTCCCATATAAGCCGTAGTGTTTTTAAAAGGAAAATAAATACCATATACCATTTTTAAATATTTTGGTATTGAAAATGGTTTTTAGAAAGAATTGATTATGCCAATATCTTGAAATGATATATTTTGATTACAATGTGGAAATGCTATCTTTTCTTCATGCTTGTTTTATGTGTTATGATTATGTTATGGTTCTTGGGCATTGTTTACGTATACAGGTGGTTCTGTGATAAACCTAGGGCAGGTGAGCTCGAGATAGCTCTCCAATTCATTGATTAAATGACAGAGGTAAATGTTAATGTTTCTCCTAAGAGATTTAGAGAATATACTGTGATGGGTATTCCAAACATAACTGCCTATGTAGTTGTGAAAGCTACAATGTAAGTATGTTATGGATGCCACAAGTTACCATTATGATTTATGATTTCTATGTGTTATTCTTAAATCTTATGATTTCATGAGGTATGTTAAAGTGTATATGTTTTATGGTTGAAAATTATGATTTCATTGATTTGTATGTATTGATTGGATAATGTTTTCTTTCTTTATTTTATAACCCTTACTGAGTTTTTTATGCTCATCCCAAGTTTTTGAAATGTTTTTCACATGGTATAAGGAAGGGTAAGAGAAATGAATAGTTCAAGAAGATTTATATCAAGAAAATAATTCTTGTTTTCTTTTAAGAGTTTTTATTTTACGAAAAAAATGGATACTGAGTAGAAGTGTCTACTTTGTAATATTTGAGATGTAATAGTTATGGCCTAATTCTCTAAAACTATAAATCTGAAAATATCCTCAATGTTAATTATTGATTTAATGTAAGATTATTTAATGTTTAAGGCTGAGGCCTTAAAGTTGGTATCAGAGGTCAGTTTAGAAAACTTTAGGGATTATGATTTTTTGTTAGACACATGGTTAGTCTCTATGTCTATTCTTTAAGTTAAATCCTTATTTTATAACTTTTTCTGATCAAAGAAAGTTTGTTACAAATGGAAGGAGGAGGATCTCAAATGACATTCCTATATCTTCCTAATGACTTTCTTGCAATAATTATTGCAAAGTCATGTCCAGACGATTCTGAAACATTTTTTAACATACAAATCACTTGCAAGCAATTGTTTGAGATATCAAACACCTCTCCTATACCTAGATACAATCGTGGATCATGGATTGTATTTAATCAAATCCTATTTTCTCAATATTATCATATTTTCAAGAAAGGTAAATATTATCAAGGCATTTTCAAATATTTTACCTTATCACAAGATTTTGATGCATATTATGATTTTGAAAAAGGTGCTGAAGAAGGAGATCCTTGAACAACCTATTTATATTTGCTTTTAAATTATAGTCTTTCAACACATAATTATGGTATTTTAAAAGGAACATTGATTGAAAGTTTCAACTCAAACTCAGACCGACTATTTTATAAAAAGAAAGTTTTATCAGATGTTTTGAAATTATATGTCATACATGATTATTTTCCGAAACTATATTTCTGGGAACACCCATATGACCCAAGTTGTACAAGGTGTATTTGGATGAAGGAAGCAAATGATTTTGAAGGATCTCTAAATCATTGTTGAAATGCATGGAACTTCTACCTACGTGAACAATATGATGATGAAACCACGTGGACACCATGATCAAGGTATGATGTTGTTTCTATTGGGAATAGTTTTATTTTATCATATGGAGGTGAAATAAAAAAACAATATATATAAGGCTTCATTAATATGTTGAGGTATTAATGAGTTGGGATGAAAATGATAGGTATAAGACAACCTTTGAGGTTAAAACATGTTAGGTTTATTTTTGAGTTTTACAAAAAGGTACAACACGCAACATGGGTGACAACTTGCCGCGTCCAGCAAGGCCGCATGAATCAAACCCACAACTGAAGGGCGATAAGGGTGCATCGCCTACCACTGGCCTACGTGAAGTCCCTGGTTAGTATGACTTATTCTTTTTAGTTAAATGATTTTATTGATCAAGAATAATTTTATTTGGTATATTATGTTTTATCAAATGGATATCCTTAGTATAAGAAAATTATTTGGTGATTAAGTGATAAAGGTTATTTTGGAAGATGTTTTCTCTTTTGGGAACACTATATGCGTATGGAAAATAGAATACTTTGGGATTTTAATTGAGGAGTAATGGTGGATTTTTTTGGAAGAATCTATGTTTTTATTGTGGACATATGAAGATTTGGGTTATTTATGAAAATGATTAACCTATTATAGAGAATATGTGATTAGGTTAATTACTTTTCAGTATGAGACATTAAGAGTAACTGATTTTATTTTGGAGATAAATGTTAAGATTTACTATGGAAGACTATGTGATTAAATTATTCTGAGTTTTGGGTTTCTATCTTAGTTTGGATTATTTGGAAGAATTTTAAGTGAAATTGTTTATTTAATGGTCCTTATTGAACTTTGGGTTTTGTTTGTTGAATTTTGGAGATTAAGAGTAGCATTTATTTCTATAAAGTATTTTTCTTTTTGGGGATTATTTGATATTGTACCAACAATTTTGGTTTTGGTTAATGTCTAAATATAGGGGAAATATATAGTTCATCTTTTGTGGATTATGTGATTTTCTAGAAGTTGATTCTATCACTTTTGATGTGACAAAGTCATCTTGAATACTCATTGTTTGGAGAAAAGATGAGTTTGTGGTAGAAAATTAGTAAATGATGAAAGTCTACATGACAAGCAAGTATGTTTTCTTATGTTCTTAGTCAAGATCATAAATAAATTACTCAAATTTATGAAAAAGGATATTAAAATGAAAATGTTGTTCATTTAATTTTTCTAATGGGGAATCAAATTCCCTTTAACCTATCACAAGTTTGTGATTTTCTAGTGGTTAATTTTCTCCTGATCATGTTTTCTATCACTCTCCATCAGAACTTGACACTTATTTTCTCTTCCATATCCATGTTTTCCTACATGGAATCCTAGTATGGGTTATCTCGGGTGACCTTTATACTTATCTTTCTTTCTTTTAAAGTGATAGTTTTATAGACTCTTTTTCTGATGTGGGACTTTCAATGAAGTTTCCAAGCCCAATTTTGAAATTGTGAGGACACAATTTCCAAAAGGGGAGAAGGATGTAAAGACCTAGGTATTTACAGAATAATAAATTTTATTTTTTATTAATATTTATGAATAAGAAATTTTTTTTATGTTAAAGAGGATACTTTTTATGATAGCGTACTTAACACGCAACAACATATTTCTTTTAAATCTTACGTTGCACACAACGTTGAGTTATACCGAAAAATAATATAATAATATTATTATTTTAAATGGTAGTTAAGGCCTAACCATTTTATTAGCGAGAATGAATATAACTAACTAAAATATGAATATAAATCTTTGTTAAATGTATTTACATTTATCCCATAAATTTTAGAGTCTTAAAATAAGAAAGAATATGATTTTAAGCATGAAATACTCTAATATTCTTTAAAAGATTGTTTTACTGCTGTAGACGCCGGAAAAGTCCGTTGTTCCCAAACGAAGCTCCGGATGCAGAAAGCGAAGTGATATTTGGAGTCAGAGGCACGTTCCGGAGGGCCCGGAGGACTTGCGCGAAATTTCAGAGACCCGCGCGCAAAGTTGAGTCGCGGCGCGCAATCCTCCCGGGATGCGCGCAATGCGCTGGGCCGACGCGCTATTTTGCGCGCCTGTGGCCTGCGCGGCTCCCTTGCGCGCCGGGTCCGGATTCCGCGCCCGCGAAGGGAATTCTGCGCCCGAGACCGGATTCCGCGCCCGGGGTTGCCTATAAATATAAGGCGACCCCCGACGTTTTGAAGGTTGCCAGAATCCGAAGCGTCGCTCGTTCGCGCAATCCAACCCCTTCCGCGCGCAATGCCGATCTTCAGGTAACCTCCTTTCTTTCGCGAAATAGAGCCTTGGGGTTCGCCTTCGCGCGCAATCCCCTTGGCTCCTTTCCTTTGAATAATCCTTAACCCGAAGGCCTTTGCGCGCAAAAGAAGCCTCTTGCGCGCAATTGCCCCCGGGTGCGCGCAATCCAGCCCGATTGCGCGCACCCCCCATTTTCAAAGTGGCCATTCGTTAGAGAATGAGCCGTTGCCCCCGCGCGCTACCCGAAGCCCGGTGCGCGCAATCTCAATCATCCGCGTGCAAAGGGCTGGCCCGATTGCGCGCCAGCCCGCCATTTTGCGCGCCGACCTGCTGTTTTGCGCGCAAAGCTCCTCTTTTGCGCGCAATCCCCCAGGGTCGCCCTCTTTGACCCCCTGAGGGTACCCACCTGCGTGGCGCCCGATGATCTTCATCCTGGGTGCCCGCACCGTGCGTTGTCTTCCCGTGCGGCCCTCCAGGCTTGCGCGAAGTGACACGGACCCATCGGCGGCAACCAACGTCCAGCATGACGTTAAACTGCACATTCGTCCAGCATGACGCTAAACTGCACATTCGTCCCGTATGACGCTAAACTGCATCCGTCCAACATGACGTTAAACTGTACTACGTCCAAGCTGCATGACGCTAAACTGCCTAGCCCTTATCGTCCGTGTTGCAAGACGTTAAACTGCCAAGCACCTTCGTCCTCAACACACGACGTTAAACTGTACTTCGTCCGGCAAGACGTTAAACCGTCCGCTTCGTCCTCAACACACGACGTTAAACTGTACTTCGTCTGGAAAGACGTTAAACCGTCCACATCACCCGATCCCGTGCCTCGCACGCAGGGTCCCCCCCGGTTTGGATGTGGCCCCCACCCGCTCGTCTCTGCAGGGATGTCGGGATTGTCCCTCTTTAGGGACGATTTAATGGGAGCGGCTTTTCCCTACGGGGGTAGGGTATTACAAACCCCTAGTTTCTTGTGGGGGGCTGCACATGTGTATCTCCATTGCGCTCCCCCACTGCCGAAGCCAGTAGAGGGTGTGACTGGGATCGAGGTGTCTCCTACTTTCGGTCCAAGTCCCTTCCAACTGAGTTTTGCTGCATCCGGGCTGCCTCAAGTGCGTAAGTCCTGACAGAATGAACTACGTGGACTTTGATCCCTGTCTTCTAAACAGGGTACGTAGGAAACCTCCCTGAGGTTCAAGCCCACCACCTGGTCGTCCCGGTCGTATTTACGTCGGTTCGTCCATCAGTGGACCCCTCCAGGGTTCACGTTTGCGTCGATTCACCTATGAATCCGCCCCTGTGGGAGACTACCTGTGTGTATCTCCACTGTGCCTCCCCATAGCCCCTTTTTCCATTTCTCCTTTTATCGTCCAGCATGACGTGAAACTGTGATCCACCCGGCCGTTCCATCTCCCCCTGTGCGAGGTGGTTCGGTTCAATCCTCCACCCGGCGGCCTCGACCTCTTCGTGAGTCGGCTTGCCGACGTCCAACATGACGTTAAAATGTATATCCGAACTACGTTGACTTTGATCCGTGCTAACACGCGGTACGTAGGAAGCCCCTACGGGGTCCAAGCTCTTCACTCCATCATCCATCCTGATCCTTACCCGGGCCGCCACATCCCGGTGGGGTAATGCCACTTCTCTCCACTCCACATCACTTGGGAAGCCGCCCATGCGCTGGCCCCAGCGTCGGAGGTCCCCCGCAAGGGGTTCTTTCATATGATCCACTTTTCGTGTTGATCAGTCCGATGCCGTCCCCGCTGGACGTTAAACTCGCGGCATACCCCGTGTTAAACATGGGAAGCTGAGGAAAACCTCAGGGGACACAGTTCCCCGCACCCAGTGTGGGATGCCTCAGGCCATCATGCCTTCGAGAAGCCCTATTAGGGACGGAAGACAGACGTGCAGAGCCGCAGTGTTACGACACGCCCCCAGCACCCAGAGCCACCCGGCCTCCTCACCGCAGGTTGCTGCCCCGACCAGACTCCTTGGAGCGTCCGGGCGGAAGCAGCGTAATTAACCGGTGTCCATGAAGATATGGCGCCGGGAACGAGATTCACGAGCATGTCTTAAATCTATGAGGGAGACCCGGATTAGGCGACGAGTTCCGAGGAGACGTCCAAGGAAGGAGGAGCCGACATCCCATCATCCCGGTTTCGATCAAGGAGCAGACGCCCCTGAATAAGGGACGGATGCCACCCGCCTTTGGAAAGCGGGACTGCGGGACCACAAGCCGCGCGCCCATCCCCTCGGGTTGACGGGTGCACGCGCGAACGCGTCCTGGCGGAACAGCGTAACCCGACGCACATCCGCACCGAAACAGAAAAATGGTGAACCCGACGTGAATCTCTTCTCCTCGATACGAAGACCGATGGCTTTCAGAGGTGTTGGAAGACCGGCATGTTGCCCGACCAAGCATTCAGTCTTACCCGCCAGGGGCTGGGGAAGGGAAATCGGGCACTCCGTCTCGCGACGTCGAGGGCTTGGGTCCCCCCCACGGAAGGCATCGTGGCACTAATGGTTGGTTGTCGATCCTTTTTCCTGTCAGTGTTAATGGGTCCTTCTCCCTGCTTTCAGAAATCAGGTCGCCCGATCCAGTGCCCGATCACCGCCCGCCCACTAGCGCAGAGGTAGGGGAAACACCGACGCGGCTACTCCGCGCGGTCCCGCCCTTTCCACGGCCGTCCCAGCAGCCGCAATTGCGGGACGACCACGCCCTCTCTCCCCCTCGGAGGTCATCCAGAGAAAGGTGATCAACACCTTGGTGCGGAGATATGAGGAAGAGGGAGTCATCCCCACTAGGGACATGGCTCGCCTAGACCTTGAGGAGGCTGCACCTCGCCACCACCGCCTCCCCCGAGGGCCGTGCAGGGAGGCACCGCTGCCTACCTCAACGTCCAACCGCTTCGGGAGCTTATCCTCGGAGCGCTCTGACAGTTCCCTTCCCTATGCGGATGAGGTGGAAGATGCCCGGGATCACCCTATCCGGGATTCGCTCCAGGGATCTACGGTAAGGACTCCCGCCAGGCCACGGCGACACCGCCGCCAGGCCTCTCAAGTCGAAGAGCGGGCTCTCCACCTGCCCGCGCCGCTCATCCCGACTCGTCTGTCCCGACGCCAGCGTCGGGCACGAGCGGAGGAGGATGCCCACCTTGGGGCCCTAGCAACAGCGGCCGCATTGGCCCAAGCCACTGTTGGCTCCAGTCGCCAGGCCCCTGCGCATCCTGAGCAGGGGAACTTCTATGCCCGACCCGGATCGAGGCCCCGACCGCCCCAAAGGCAGGTTGGGTTGACTCTCCCGGTTGCTGGTACATGCAATAGCCACCGCGGACCACCTCGCGGTAGCGCTATTCACCAGCGGGATCTACTCCGTGTGGCCGATCCAGGAGGCATGGGTCATACCACCTTCCGATCCCGGCCCGGAGGCCTACCCAGAATCATCTCTCCCCGCGTCCCCTTTGATATCTGTCCCGGTGCCCCTCGCACCTTGGTTTCCAGTCCTCTTGGCCCCAGCACCAGTGCGGCCGGAGGACGCCAGGACAGAGATCAGCCCTGCCCCGAAGAACCACCCAGGGGCAGGAAGGCAAGGCGTTGACGCCGAGGGAAGAATGTTGCGGAATTCCGGACAGAGATCCGACCGGTTCGCTTCTCTGATTCAGAGGCGGAGTACGATTCGGCGACAGAGCCCTTTCCCCAATCCCGCGAGTCAAGGGCAGGGGTAGGAATGCGGCACGTCAGCCTCGTGCTCCCCGAGAGCGAGATCGATGTGATCCCCGCTTCTCTCCGAAGGTATATCCGGAGTAACGAGGGCCTGGTAGACCCCCAAGGATCAAGCTTGCGGTTGGTACCGGCCCCTCCGGAAGTGCCTTCCGTCTCGGTCGGAGAAGCCGGAGACTTTTTCTGGGGACCGACGGTCGAACCACGATCTGGTGCACCCTCGGCGAGCACCGATGCTACGGCAGGATGTTCACTCGCCGGCCCGTCCTATCGTGATGTGGTAGCCAGGGCACCGCCACCCTCAGAGGGCGGCCCGGGATATGGAGGCCAATCGGCCTGTTCGCCGTATTCACCGCCGACCAGCCCGTCAGCCCGGCGGCCCGCCTCGGCACCACTGCCGGTTCCCCGTCCGTTCCCAGCCATTGAAGAGGACCAAGGAGATCTGGGTCCCCAGTTTGAGTCGTGGAGCTTCTGGACCGTCCTTGCAGAGGGCCACTTCCCTGAGAAGTTTTGGCCAGTCGCAGGACCGGGCTTTGATGCACCCGAATCGCTCACCCCGGATGAGTTCGAATGCTTCCGCCGAACTCTCTGGGAGACTCGCTCCTGTCTTCACCGCCTACAAATGCCATACCCCGGGAGTCAAGCGCACCTGGAGGATATTGGTGAGCAGTGCCGTCAAATTGACCTGGCCATGCTCCCCGCGGTTCGGCACCCCGGGTCATTTGAGCACCACGAGGCCCTCCAACAACGATGCGTTGAGTGTTTTCAAGTACTCCGCAAAGTTATCGAGGAAGCCACTCCCCACGTGTATATCCGTGGATGGGGGAAGTACGCTGCCCTACGCTTCAGTGTGATTCGCCGACAGCCCGATTCGCTGGGTGGCCCTGAGGGTATATCCCCAGGGACAGAAACGGTCAATATGGCTGACCTGTCGGGAGAGGGGAACGACTTGGAACTTCTCGACGGGGGCTTACCCCCCGAAGAGAAGCCGTCGTCAGAGCCATCGGTGAGAGTCACTCGTCTTCAGAGGAACCTCCTGGGGCTCCCCGCACCCACTGAAGCACTGACGTTGAGCCGAAACGTCAGCAAAGGAAAAGAGAACAGCGAGGCTATAAAGCCCGCCGACCCATCTGCCTCCATGCAGAGGGAAGAGGAGGATCCCGAGAAGGCTACGCTACGTCAGCAGCTCGCCGAACAGAAGAAGCTGGTTGACCAGCTCCTCACCGAGCGCGCTGCAGAACGACGGCCTGACTACGGTGATCCTAGGCCAGGACAACAGGGACCGGAACAACCGCTCCTCGACGAGACTCTCCAGGGCAACCGTGATTACGCCGTGTTCGCCGACAGGAGAGAGGCCATTGCCTACGGCAAGAGGGCGCGGTATGTTTCGCCACACCCTCCCGAGCGGCGTGACTACCTGAGAGACCCCGCTCGGATTCCTCCCGCTGCCCCAAGGGCCGCTCCGCCCGCCATCCCACGAGCTGCCGAGTTCGACGACCCGGTCGATGACCCGATTGAAGGGCCATGCAATGCGCTCATGGTTAGAGATCCTCGCCAGGACTGGAACCCATGTCCGGACGATCCGATGGCGGCACTCATTGCCCGCTTGGAGGCCTTGGAGACTCGGCAGGTGGCGATCCCACCGGACGGCAAGCCCTACCCAGCATGGGTGGATGACATGCCGGCGCCTCCGGGATTCGGGAATCCCACTTTCGCTCCCTTCAACGGGACTGGAGATCCGCCACAGCATTTAGCCCACTTCAACTCGAGGTGCGGGCCTATGTTGGGGACTCCGGCGCAGCAAGAGGCCGCTAAGCTTCGCTGCTTTGTTCAGACACTGGAAGGGCCAGCATTTGTCTGGTACAACCAGCTCCCCGTCGGGTCGGTAACCAGCTGGGAGGACCTCCGTAGACAGTTCCTCTACCAGTTCAGTTCCACGACCCGGAAGACAAGTATCGCAGACCTCTTCAAGTGCAAGCAGAGGCCTGATGAGAGAGTCGCGGACTTCGTCGCCCGATGGAAGGGTCTCACGTATTCCCTTGACATGCCATTGACTCAGGAGCAGTTGCTGACAATGTGCGTCGGGAACGTCAAGACCGAGCTGGTCCCTTCCCTGATCACTCAGAATTACCCCGGAGGGTTCAGGGACTTCTCAGACAAAGCTCAACGTCTTGAGGAAGCCCTGCAACAGGCCAGCCAGGCACACCCGCTGCCTCCTATGATTCCTGCAAGGAGAGTCAGCAGGGCTGAGCCCGCTGCTGTTGCCCAGATAGAGGCCCCCAGGCCATTGGAGCTGCTGCCGGTGAGGCCAGCTCCACAGCCTCACAGGAATCCGCCTCCACGGGCTCAGTTCCCGGCCCAGCAGCGGCAGCCTCAGAACCGGCCGGCCCCTCCGCGTAATGTACCGCCGCAACCCAGGCGAGATAATCAGGGTCCACCTCCTCGGCCGGCCCCTCCAGCCCCTCGTCAAGACCACGCTCCCAGGGGCCCGCGACACCTGACTTACTCATTCCACGAGGATCAGGTCCCCGGTTATTTCCGGAGCGCCCTGGAGCAGAGGATTGTGCGACTGCCTGAGTGTTGGAGGCCAGAGGAGGCACATCTTACGAATAACCCCCGCTACTGCCCCTACCATCGGGCCCTGGGGCACACCATCCAGCGGTGCTATGTGTTTAAGGATTGGCTCCAAGACCAGATTAACAACAATGTAATCAGGTTGGGCCCAGCTCCAGCACAAGTGGCGGGCGTGTTCGTGGGATCAGATGACGATAGTGGCAACGAGGACGAATGGCAGCTGGTCTCCGACCGCGGGTCCCAGAAGTATAATAACTGGATGGCCCGCAAGACGACCATTCGCGCCCATGGAATCATCCGTGCGCGCTTGAATCAGCCTGAGCCCCCAGAATCTGCGGGTGTTGCTTCGGCATCGTCGTCCCAGCCTGCCTCTTCCAAGAGGAGCAAACAGCGGCAGCGCAAGAAGGAAGAGCGCGCCCCGCCAGTTCCGCCACTATCCCGCACTCTCGGCGATTTCATGCCCCCGGAGATGGGGGTCCCTCCTCGGATCTGCCCGGTGATGGATGATTCGTCCGATGACAGTGTTGGGTACGCTTTGGTTAATACCGTCGAGCTGGTAAATCCCTTTTCGGTTCCCGACGTTGAAGAACACCAGGTGGACCTCCCTAGTGTCCCCGGTCGTCGCCACCGTCGGAAGAACCGCAGCAGCAGGAGTTGCCGGGGCACAGCCGTTGGTACCTCCAGCCAGGCCGTGCACGCCACTGAGACTAGGCAGTAGGCTCAAAACCGAGCACAACATGCGCCACCCCCCCATTCGGGGATGACGGATTCGCCTCCGCCGCTGTTTGTGGTGTGGGACCAGGAAGAACCGCCTCAGCCGCGTCATGACCAGCTCCGCCCTGCCACAGGTCCATCCCGGCCTCCTGACCCCAGTACGGTGACCATTTCCCAGACTGCAACCAGTGAACAGCGAGATGTGCCAAGTACCAGTCGGCCGCCGATCCAACCGGCAAGGCCCGTCATGCCGCCAACCGCAGAGCAACCTCCTGCAACCAGGGGCTCGCGCTTGGCCAAAAAGTATGATGTCCTGAAGCACTTGGCCGACATCCCAGCAAGGCTCTCCATCCTTGAGGCTCTGCGCATGTCATCTGAGATGCGCGAGGCACTCGCTGAAG
Organism: Viscum album; assembly: GCA_963277665.1. Lineage (NCBI taxonomy): Eukaryota > Viridiplantae > Streptophyta > Magnoliopsida > Santalales > Viscaceae > Viscum > Viscum album. The sequence goes on along the minus strand of OY728158.1, from coordinate 740,715,539 downwards.
CCCTGAAAATCCCCCTCCAGTTTGAGACAGAGGTTGCGGCTGCAGAGGCCTTTCACGCCGAAATGATCGAGGACGCCGAATGTCAGGCAGTTATCTCGTTCTCTGGTAAGGATGAAGACCCTCCTATACAGGGACACATTCGTCCGCTGTATGTCACTGGCCAGTTCAATGGCCTTGAAGTCCGGCGCTGTCTTGTCGACACGGGGTCCGGGATTAACCTGATTCCAACTCGGACGCTCCAGAGGTTGGGGTTGTCTGAGGATGACTTGATTCCCTCCGACCTCAGGATCCAGGGGTACGACCGCACCGAGCAAACCCCGGTCGGCAAGATACGTTTGAAGACCCAGTTCAGTGACTTGGTTGCCAACACCGAATTCATGGTAGTCTCTCAGGACACTGCGTACAACGCATTGATGGGCAGGCCATGGCTCCACCTTCACGCGGCGGTTCCCTCGTCATACCACCAATGCCTCAAATACTCCCTTAATGGTCGAGTAGGCGTGCTTCAAGGAGATGCCTCTCCTTTTGCCTCGTGTGAAGCCCGCTATCTGGACGCGGACTATTACAAGAGCAAGGATAAGCAGATCCTGGCATGTGAGGTTGAGCCTGTCGCTGTTGCAAGTGATCCCTGGACAAGTCTGGATGACGCTTATGTCCTCCCGATTCACCGGTTGGACGTCGCCATGGTCTCGACGGCCCGCGAGTCTCCTAATGAGATGACCGCGACCGCCCGTGCCAGCACCAGTGGCCCAGCAGGATCTGGTAGCCCCAATGCAGTTTCCAACGTAGTCTCTCCCGTGGACGATCCCTCCCCGAGTGGAGAGGATATGGAAGACGCACCCCCAGCCTTTGAGGAGGGCGTCCCCGCCACGGTCGATGAGTTAATACAGGTGAACCTTGGAACCGAGGCCGATCCAAGACCCACATTGGTCAGTGCCGCCATGCCCTCTGAGGAGCGGCAGCAGTACGTGGACTCTCTCAGGCAGCACCGTGATGTGTTCGCTTGGGGCTATGACGAGATGTCGGGGCTAGATCCTCAGGTAGCCGTCCACCGCCTTGGTCTCCCGGCGAACCATCGCGGGTTCAAGCAGCCTCCCAGGAAGATGCACCCATCCCACGGTGCCATGGTTGAGGCCGAAGTTGACAAGCTTATCAAAGCCAACTTCGTGAGGGAAGTTCAGTACCCCAAATGGCTGGCCAACATTGTGCCGGTCAGGAAGAAGAACGGGCAGATTAGAGTCTGCATCGACTTCCGCGATCTCAACCGCCACTGTCCGAAGGATGATTTTCCCCTTCCAGTGACAGAGCTGTTGATTGATGCCACAGCAGGGTTCCAAGCCCTCTCCTTCATGGATGGATACTCCGGATACGACCAAATCCGGATGGCCCCTGAGGATGAGGAGTTAACTGCCTTCAAGGCCCCCCAAGGTACCTTTTGCTACCGGGTCATGCCATTCGGCCTGAAGAATGCAGGTGCCACCTATCAACGGGCGATGCACCGCATATTCAAGCCAATCCTCGGCACACTGGTGGAATGCTACGTCGACGACTTGGTTGTCAAATCGCGCCAGCGTCAGGACCATCTCAAAGATCTTGAGAAAGTGTTCGGCTTCCTCTGGTCTCGCTGCCTGAAGATGAACCCGTTGAAGTGTGCCTTTGGGGTCACCTCCGGAAAGTTCCTTGGATTTGTGGTAAGATACCGGGGTATTGAGATCGACCCAGAGAAAATCAGGGCGATTAGCCAGATGCCTCCCCCGGGTAACATCCGGGAACTACAAGGGTTCCAAGGCCACTTAGCCTATATACGCCGATTCATCGCGAATCTGGCCGGCAAGTGTAAGCCCTTTTCTCGGCTCATGAAGAAAGGTGCCACCTATGTATGGGATAAAGAGTGTCAGACCGCTTTCGAGGAAATCAAGCAGTACCTGCTTCAACCTCCGGTCCTGATGCCGCCCGTATCCGGAAAGCCGCTGGTCCTTTATGTGACCGCCCTGGAACGGTCCCTAGGTGCCCTTCTCGCCCAGAAGAACAACGAGGGAACGGAGAATAGCCTCTATTACCTCAGTCGCATGCTCCTCGATGCGGAAGTTAGGTATTCCCCCATCGAGAAGAGCTGCCTGGCGCTCGTATTTGCCGTATAGAAATTACGGCACTACTTGCAGCACCATGAGGTACAGTTGGTTTCTCGGGTAGACCCGTTGAAATATATCCTGAGCCGGCCTATGTTGACTGGCCGTCTAGCGCGGTGGGCTGTGATCCTCCAGCAGTTCGACATCAGGTATGTGTCTCAGAAGGCCATCAAAGGGCAAGCATTGGCAGACTTTCTGGCAGCTCACCCGACCTCCGCGGATCAGCCGCTGGATCTAGGCTTTCCTGATGAGACCATTCTCTCGGTTGATCGAGCCGATCCATGCTGGCAGATGCACTTTGACGGTGCCTCCCGGAGCCCCACTGGTAGAAGACTCGATAATCCTAAGCTCAACAGAGTGGGCTTGGGCATCGTCTTCATTACCCCGGAGCGAGCTGTGCTGCCATACTCGTTCCTGTTGTCAGAGGGCTGTACCAACAATGAGGCGGAATACCATGCCCTCATCACCGGCCTCGAGTTAGCTCTCGAGATCGACGTGCCCCATCTGTGCGTGAAAGGGGACTCCGAGCTGGTCGTTAAGCAGATCAATGGCGACTATGTTGTCAGGAAGCCGGAACTTGTGCCATTGCTGGAGTGCACCCTCCTTCTAATGGCCCGGTTCCCTTCTCGGCCAGAAATTGTCCATATTCCCCGGTCGCAGAACGGTCGAGCAGATGCTTTGGCCAGCCTTGCTGCGTCACTTGCGGAGCCTGAACAGGACAACCTGATCGTCCGCGTGACGCGCCGCAGGCTCATCGCTCCCGTCATCCCGGAAGAAGATCGCGGCCCGTTGGTAAGTAATCTCACCACGGTTGCCCCTATGCCCGGAGCCCCGAGTACCCCAGATATGACAGTCGGTTCAGCCCCTGATTGGAGGACGCCTTTGGTTGAGTACCTCCAACATGGCATTCTTCCATCGGATCGGGCCGAGCGCGAGCGAGTTCGACGCCGCGCATCGCAGTTTGTCCTCCAGAGCAGCCCCGGCCTGGAGCAGATCCTCTACAAACGCGGATTTGATGGTGTTCTCCTCCGTTGCCTTCAGGGAGTTGAGATCCCACGAGTCATGCAAGAGGTTCATGCTGGTTCATGTGGCGCCCACCAGACTGGGCCGAAGCTGTCCCACCAGATTCGGAGGTTGGGATACTTCTGGCCCTCCATGATCCATGACTGCATCGAGTATGCCAGGAGGTGCCATGCGTGCCAGGTTCATGCGAACTTTGTGCATCGGCCGCCGGAGCCTCTCCATACCACTAGGTATTCCTGGCCCTTTGCAGTCTGGGGTCTGGACGTTGTGGGACCTTACCCGCCGGCGACAGCTCGCCAATGCCGGTTCATTCTGACCGCCATGGACTTCTTCTCCAAATGGGCAGAGGCGATTCCGCTCAGAGAGGTCAAATCCTGTTCGATCACTGACTTCGTGACCTCCAACATCATCTATCAATTTGGAGTGCCTCACGCTATCCTCACGGATAACGGAACCAATTTCCGAGCAGCCGAGTTGAAGAAGTTGTACGCCAAGTATAACATTCGCTCGAACCATACATCTCGCTATCATGTGCAGGCGAATGGACAGATCGAGGCGTTTAACAAAACCCTCTCTAACATTCTGCAAAAGATGGTTGGTCAGAACAAGAAGAGTTGGCCGGACAAGCTCCCCAACGCCCTCTGGTCTTATCGGACGACGACTCGCAATTCCACCCAGATGACCCCTTATTCCCTGGTGTACGGAGCTGAGGCCGTCCTGCCCATCGAGATCCAGTTACCGTCCTTGCGCACTGCGGTCTACGACCAGCAAGCGCCGGACAGAGTTGCTGAAGCCCGTCTAGTCGAGTTGGAAGCACTGGATGAGAATAGACTTCGCGCTTTGCACAACTTGGAGAGGCATCAGAGCAGAATGGCTCGAGCTTTCAATAAGAAGGTTCGCCTCCGCTCCTTCCTGCAGGGTGACCTAGTGCTAGCCCTGAGAGCACCGATGATCCCCGGCAGGAATCCGCCCAAGTTGGAGCCCAAATGGGAGGGACCTTTTGTCATCCACAAGGTCTATCCCAATGGCGCGTACTCCCTAGCGACTATGGATGGTGAGCGTGTCACTCCTCCCACCAACGCTAGGTTCCTCAAGCAGTACTTTGTCTGAGTGTGCCAACGTCCTGCACGACGTTAAACTGCATACGTCCGCGCGGCAAGACGTTAAACTGCCAAGCATCATTCGTCCAAGCTACAAGACGATTAAACTGTTCAACATACGTCTTGCACGACGTTAAACTGCATTCGTCCAGGCTACAAGACGTTAAACTGTTCAGCACTCGTCCGCGCTGCAAGACGTTAAACTGCCAAGTGCCTCGTCCTGCATGACGCTAAACTGCACCACGTCCAAGCTGCACGACGTTAAACTGCCCAGCGTATCGTCCTGCATGACATTAAACTGCCCCTCAAGAACTACGTGCGGCTTGATTCCCATCCTTATGGGATACGTAGGACCGTCTGTACATTCATGTTTCAGGCCCAGCCCCATCCTTTGGGAATTTCCATCCCATCTCGGGCCCTTGGCCCAGTTGCCTCCGGGTGTGCGGCGTATGGTGTGAACGCGGGGCTATGCCCTCATTCACGTCGGTTTGCTCGCCACACTGTATGCCCCCCACGTTTGGGGATGCCTTCTGCTCCCCCCTTCTTTTCTCGTCCTGCATGACGTTAAACTGCACTTCAAGAACTACGTGCGGCTTGATTCCCATCCTTATGGGATACGTAGGACCGCCTGAACATTCATGTTTCAGGCCCAGCCCCATTTCCCGGGAATCTCTATCCCGCGTCGGGCCTCTGGCCCAGGCTCCCCTCCTTTTTGTGCGAGGCGTATCGCGTGAGCGGGGGATTATGTCCTCATTCGCGTTGGTCTACTGGCCGCGCCGTACGCCTCCCCCGTGTGTGGGACCACCTCACACCTTTCATCGTCCTGCATGACGTTAAACTGCCTCTCAAGAACTACGTATGGCTTGATTCCCATCCTTATGGGATACGTAGGACCGCCTGGACGCTTGTGTTTCAGGTCCAGCCCCGTCTCTTGGTTGATCACGGGGATCTGCCCTCTTTTGGTTGCTCTCAGGGTGAGTCTTCCGACCCTTTCCGGTGATCTGTTAACATGTTTTGGGTACTTCGGTCTATGACTCGTAGTGTCAGATTCAATCCCGACAAGTCCTGCGTTGCTTGTCAGGCCTCGCGCTTCCTCTTGTTCGAGCCTTCACTCAAAGGGGTCCTCGTTAGCGGTTTGGGTACGATTCCTCAGTGCTCTCCTACCGCTCCGGGTTGATTTACCGGCGAGTCCTGGGCCGCAAATCGATATGAATCCTGCGCTTGAGCGGTTGATGCTCGTTTGCTTGCCCCGTCTTAGGCTGACGCGATCAGATGTTGTGTTGCGAATATGGTCAGCAACGTCCTTGATCGCCATGTCGGCTCTTTCAGGCTCTGAACATTGGTTGCGCAGTCCTCCTCACACTCCTCCTTTGTGCGTTGTAGTGGAATCTCGACACTCTCTTCATACTGACCTTCAGTAAACCTCTACACGTTAGGCAGACCAACCAGGGTAATGATGTCGTTCGAGGCTCCCATGATCTGAGCACCAAGGGTATACGCGGATGTCCTCCCTAAGGGCCATGCGTAGCTGGACCCTCGTCCCCATAAGGAGGAAGGAGTCGCCCGAACAATCGCGTTCTGGGCCCAGTATATCTGGAGGCTAGCATCTCTGCCCCTCGGGTGATGGACATACGCAGACCCCTATCCCAAGACTCTTCTCCTGGAATCGTGCGTGACCGCAGGGCTGGGTATGTTCCAACCTTCGCCGTGTCCACCGTACCGCGATAAGCGGATTCCTCCATGGTCCGAACCACACGACCTTAAACTGTGTTGTCCGGTCCTACCACACGACCGTAAACTGTGATCGTCCTGGCCGCCCGACGAGAAACGGCACTGCATCGTGATGTTCTCCTTAGGGGACACTCATGTTGGGCGCTGGTTAATAACCACGCCATTCATCAATGCCTTCCGTGGCTTGATTATTGTGGCGACGCCAGAGATTTCTCAATCACAGGCATGTCGCCGCACAAAGAAAAACCATTCATCTTTAAGGACAAACAAGAAATATCAAATGCCGCTCCTTCTGTGTGCGAGGGTCAGACCCGCACTCTTCCCCGCGCTGGTGCCCGATTGTGTTGCGCCGCGCTTCAAGAACTACGTGTGGCTTGATTCCCATCCTTATGAGATACGTAGGAACGCCCGGATGTTTGAAACTCCGGGTCCAGCCCCCCACCTCTTAAAGATTCCCCCCTTCTCTGGGGAATCCGCCGCCTTCAGGTCACCCTCAAGGCGTGTTCCCCGACCCCTTGTAGTGGTCCACCGGTGTCAAGAGTACTCTGGTTTATTTCCAGGAGGGTCAGGATCCGCTTGGTCAGGTTTCCTACACTTTTCAGGCTTCGTGCTCCCTTTCATTCGGACCCATCGTCTACGCCCTGGGTGGAGCCCCCGTGAACGGTTCGGACACAATGCCTCAGTGCTCTCCCACCGACTCGGGCCGGTACCCCCAATGGCCTCGGGCAGCAAATCGATATGAATCCTGCGATTGAGCGGTCGATGCTCGTTTGCTGCCTCATTCCACCAACGGTTAGTGCGATATTGATGCTTCTTTTCCGCCACGGTCGGCAGTATTCCCATATCGTTACTCCGGTGCCCCCAGTCCTTGAGTGAATGGCCGCATGATTCACATTTTCCACCTCCCATTCTGACCAGGCGAAACCTCGACACTCTTGACACTATCCCTCAGTGCATCTTCGCATATCCAGGGGATAGGACCACGATGCGGCATACTTTGAGGTTCTTATGGTCCGAGCTCTAAGACCTTAAACTAAGATCTAGCCCTTATGGTCCGAGCTCTAAGACCTTAAACTAAGATCTACCCTTATGGTCCGAGCTCTAAGACCTTAAACTAAGATCTACCCTTATGGTCCGAGCTCTAAGACCTTAAACTAAGATCTCTCCTTATGGTCCGAGCTCTAAGACCTTAAACTAAGATCTCTCCTTATGGTCCGAGCTCTAAGACCTTAAACTAAGATCTCTCCTTATGGTCCGAGCTCTAAGACCTTAAACTAAGATCTCTCCTTATGGTCCGAGCTCTAAGACCTTAAACTAAGATCTCTCCTTATGGTCCGAGCTCTAAGACCTTAAACTAAGATCTCTCCTTATGGTCCGATCTCTAAGACCTTAAACTAAGATCTCTCCTTATGGTCCGAGCTCTAAGACCTTAAACTAAGATCTACCCCTATGGTACGATCTCTACGACCCTAAACTAAGATCTCCCCTAAACGGGATTCTACGTCCTGCATGACGTTAAACTGCACTCTCATAACTACGTGTGGCTTGATCTCCAGCCTGATGGAGTACGTAGGAACGCCCGGGCATCTCAACTCGGGTCTATCCTCAGGGATCGTTAAGTCCCGCCCCTCCTCGTCGCCGGCCGTCTGGCCTGGCTTCTGGTAGAGTGGTGCAATTGTGATATTCTCCCCGATTCAGCTCGGGATGCCCCATTGCAATGGTGGGAAGCGACGGTTCCCTCGTCAAAGAGGTGCTGTCTGAGAATTGGGGTGACTCACGGCCAGATTAGTGCATCCACCTAATACGCTTTCCCCACGGTGGCGCAATTTTGAGAGCGTTGGATTCTGTCCGAACAATCGCCACTTCGCCCCACGCTTCGCATGCCCTGTTGATCTGGATTTCCACCCTTGTGTCTGAAGGAACCCCCAAAGCGGTATTCATGATGACATGTGGTCCGCCTCCTGCAATATGAATGATGACCTTCGGTCCGTCTATTGCAGTTGTTATGGTCGATCCACTGTCCGCCTACCGTCTTGGGCATTTCCTGGAAGGCCGACCGTTGTGGATGTCTGGATTCGGGACACGCGATTCACCCTTTCTCATTTCCCTATGTTCGGATAAAATCTCAACGCCCCTAGCATTGTCCCGCTCGTGTGTTGGAACAAGTTGGGGGGATGATACATTGATTAGGCTTGAGGTCTCCTTTCCTAGGAATGACCTCCCTCTTTTCTCCAGAAATCCAGGCCCAATTATGGATGCCTGATGCTTGGTTAACACTCCTGCAAGACAACGAATTGTGGTTGAGCATGTTAAGCCAAAATATGCAGATAAATATATTGATTCATACAAATGGATCAAAGTAGCGGAAGCAAATGTTTTGGGAACGGCAAAACAAAGCCCCTAGGGATTAGCGTGCTGAATGAGTCTCTCTAACGCCGCTACCCTTTGGCTGGCGGCCTCCAGGGATGCTTCTCGCTCTCTGCGTGCCCTCTCTTCGTCGGCGGTCGCAACACGCAGTTCGTCGATTCTGGCCTGTGCACGCTCCCGCTCGACCTGAATTGTGACCATCTGTTGGCCCGCCTCCGTCAGCTGTACCTGGGCGTCAACCAGCTGGGCTGCTAGTTGCTCCACAAGCTCGGTACACGTTGCGACGAAGGCCTCCTTCTCTTCCGCCTGCCCTTCGAGACGCCGGACTTCCTGCTCCGCCGCGAGGAGCGCCCGCGTGCTCTCCGACATGTCCCGACTTTGTGTGACGTCGGCACGCCGGCAGCTCTCGCGCATCTTTTCGGCCATGAAATCACGGACCGTCAGATGGAGGCGTTGAGCATCAGCTCCCCCGGCACACAGGAAGCGCAACCAGGTCTGAAGTGATCCCATGCGCCCCAGCCACTCCGACGGGTCTCGCTTGAGGAAGCGCTGGATGCACTTCCACCCCCTGCGGTGCGTTATCCGGCTCTCCTCGACCGCCTCCGCGTCCGAGTCGTCCATCTCCTCGGGGTCGGCAGGCCGGTAGGCAGGGAAGGCAGCCAGCAGGTCTGCTGCAGGGTCCGCCCCTGGGGGGTCCTCATGAGGGATAGGTTCCCCAACATCTGGGCGACCTTCTTCTCTCTCCCCAGCGGCGCTGACACCCTTGTCAGCCCCCGACCTCTCTCCGATGTCAGCACTGCCGGCGCCCGCAGCCCCCTGATCAGCAGTTGGTGGGGCCGGCTCGGTTTGGGAAGTCTGTTCCGGAGCAGGCGGCATGTCCATCACTGGTCCACTCGTAGATGGCCCGGGTTCGGTAACCCGACGAGCCTCCAGTGTTGAGATCACTGCGCAGGGCATGCCATGGTTAGTCACGGATCGTCAATGGCAAGCACCAGCAGTAGAGCAAGGAGAAGCAGGAAGACTTACGGGAGTTCAGAACGTCATCTTCCACTATCCCGGCCGCCGCAGGAACAGTTGCAGCAGGGGGCCCTTCCGCGCTTGTCAATTCGATAATGGGTGCCTGGCCCCCGCCTTGTCCTGCTGGCGCCTCTCCTACTCCCACTGAGGACGCCTGACCAACATCCGTGTGCTCCTGAGAAAGATGGAGAAATGGGTTAGAAGCTGCATAAGAGAATGGATGAAGCAGATTGAGTAGGGATAGAAGCGGACCTCGAGGAGCTCAGTGACATCAACATTGTCGGAGCCGGCCACCTCGCCGCTCTCCCGCGGACTCCCCTGATGGGATCTTCCCTCGGAGCCTTCATCCTCCCCCATTTCCTCCTCTTCCTCGGAGTCGCTGCCACTTTCATCTTCCGCCGGCAGCATCTGTTCTGGAGCGGGCTCTAGACCGAGCATCACCTTCACCAGAAGGGATGGCTCCGCACGCTGACCACGTTGGCGCGCGTAATCGTCCATGGCCGTCAGATACACATACTGCCGGTTGAATTCCACCCTGTCGGCAATATGGAGGCGCCCGACCTCTGGCAGATGGATTCCTTCTCTGAGAATCTTTCGCCAGATGGCGTCGGTCCCCAGTGACTGCCGCAGGGTCATCCAGGCCGACCACAGCGCCGGGAAGACTGCATCGTGGGAGGGTTCGAGCAGACGTCTCACCTGCTTCCCGGGCCGCTCGTCGACCACCGCACGTGCCCCCTCTCTGGGCACCGAGGTCGTAGCGACAACTCGCGATGTGCCCGCCGCCGAAGTCCCTGCCCGCACCGGCTCCGCTGCTTGGCGCGCCTCCGTTCTCCCCCGTGTGGCGGCGCCTCGCCTCCTTCCTTGACGCCCGGTCTCCGCACGGGTAACCTCGAGCCGCCGAACTGGCTTCCGTAGAAGCCCCTCGGGGTACGCGATGGCCCAGTGTTCGGCGTACTCGGTTGCCAAGCCTGCGTCAACCCCGGTAGGAGGGAGAGTGATGACGTTGCCAGAGCCGAAAGCGGCAAACATCAGCCACATCTGGCGAAGGACGCAAGGGTTCGTCTCCTCCCGGACAGCAGTGAATACCCTCTTCGGCATCCGCTGAAGGCACCCGAACTGCCTGGCGAACCGGGTTGGCACGTAAGGCTCGCAGATCACCTTCCCGTCGATCCGAGCCACGAGCACCCCGCCCCGCATGTTCAGGAAGTATTCATGCTGCTCCAGCGGGCCCTGCCCATTGTCGATCATCTGGCCGACGGGAGTGGGGAACGGACTGAAGTTGAAATTGGCATGATTGCCAATCCGAATCCTCACGCCCTCCTCACTTAGGGTCATCGGAGCGACCCCCGCAATGTTCAGCAGGGAGGGTCGCAGGCCGTTGCCCGGAGGAATGATGGCGTTCGGAAACGTGTACCCACCGAGGTGAGCAGCCACCCAGCCGTGGAAGAACTGAAAGGGCCCACAGATCCTTCGTGGCGACCCCCCTCGTGAGATGCATCCCAGGATGGCATACAGCCTCGCCAGCACTGGGACCCCGAGGTTGTATCTTTTGTTGGCGGCCATAGCGCGCGCCATCGCCAGTGTCGCCGGGCGAACGCCCATTCTCGCGTCCCGCACTGGCAGGAGCCACCCACTCAGAAAGGCGGCCAGGAACATCGCGTACCGGACATTTGGGTCCCGGGCCTCGATGACACGGTACCCCCATGAGCGGTAGTCGCCCGTCTCCAGGACCCGCCAGCACGACCCGTTCCGGCTCCTCTGAGCTGCGGTCAGGCACCGCTTCCCCCTGCCTGGCATCTTGACCGCTGGGTCATGCTCCAAGAACTGGCCGAACCACTCCTTGTAGGCTATGTCCTTCTGGAAGTCCTTGATCCCGAGCCGCTGCGTAGCCAGGTCAAGCAGATGCCAGGTCAGAATGGGAGTTCGTGACCTGTCCTCCCAGATGTTCTTCGGGGGCAGGAACTCATCGTATTGGTAGCCCTCCAGCGGGACACCTCCGATGCAGTGGATGTCCCAGAGACCGATGCCGACCTCCCCATGGTGAATATGGAAGGTGTTGGTATCCGAAGACCAGCGGGTGAACAGCTCCGGCCCGAGCTCGGACTGCTGGTAGAAGTGGAACTGCGACGTCCACACCGCCTCAAATAGGCCGATGTACCGCAGCTCCTCTGCGAAGTGATCGCAAGTGTGGCGTACCCAGAACGCCCAGGCCCACTCGCTGGTGAAATTGCCCCCAGACCGCAAGTCCCAGTCCTTCAGCCAGCCCTTGGTGTCGTCAGTGACACTCTGGCGATATGTGCTCGAGTAGAGGGCTGGAGAATTCTCCGCAGTAGGCTCACCCCCGTCAATGGTTCGCGTCCTCGGGTTCAGGACATAGACGTCCAAGTGCCTGGTCTCCCTGGCAGGATGCCCATTGTTGGTGATGTTATAGCGTGGAAGCTCGTCCTCCCGAGTCACCCAGGTCCGTGGCGCATCAACCTCGAACCCTGGCACCGGAACCTCATCTAGGATGCCGAAGTTCCAGAGCGTCAGGTTGTCCGACAGTGGATATGTCTTCTGGGCCGGCGTCAGCAAGTCGAACAAGGATTTATTGTTGGAAAAAATCTCCTTGGCTCCATAGACCTCCTCGTTCGTCGCCATCTCAGCTCTGCGAGTGGCGGCATCCCCCTCATTTCCTTGATGCGCGGCCATCTCAGAAGTTTCGGGAGTCGTGCGGGTTAAGGGATGAAGCGTGCGGGATCGGACGAGGCTGGTAGAGAAGTTTGAAGGTTGGCGTGCAATCCAAGTGGACGGCGCACAATTGGGAAGAATGTCGCGCAAAATTCCAGGTTTTCGCGCAAAGACAGGCGAATTCCGGATGGTTTTGCGCGCCGATCGGGCGAATTTCGCGACCGGAAAAGGCAATTTCGCGCACGAGAGCGTTGAAGCTTATCGCGCGGAAGGCCTGTGTACGGAACGCGGAACCCTGGACCCCTATTTATAGACGAGGCCGGGATTCCGCGCCGCGCGGAACGCTCGATTGCGCGACCGCGGCGGCAAAATTGCGCGCCCGGCGCCCCTTTTTGTGCGCCTAAGTCCCGCGCAGCCCAGGACTTCGGCATTCCGGCATCTCCCTCGGAACCCGATCGTTGCGACCTCTCGCCGATCAGATTTCGAGGGGGGGCTTTTGTAGACGCCGGAAAAGTCCGTTGTTCCCAAACGAAGCTCCGGATGCGGAAAGCGAAGTGATATTTGGAGTCAGAGGCACGTTCCGGAGGGCCCGGAGGACTTGCGCGAAATTTCAGAGACCCGCGCGCAAAGTTGAGTCGCGGCGCGCAATCCTCCCGGGATGCGCGCAATGCGCTGGGCCGGCGTGCTATTTTGCGCGCCCGTGGCCTGCGCGGCTCCCTTGCGCGCCGGGTCCGGATTCCGCGCCCGCGAAGGGAATTCCGCGCCCGAGACCGGATTCCGCGCCCGGGGTTGCCTATAAATATAAGGCGACCCCCGACGTTTTGAAGGTTGCCAGAATCCGAAGCGTCGCTCGTTCGCGCAATCCAACCCCTTCCGCGCTCAATGCCGATCTTCAGGTAAACTCCTTTCTTTCGCGCAATAGAGCCTTGGGGTTCGCCTTCGCGCGCAATCCCCTTGGCTCCTTTCCTTTTAATAATCCTTAACCCGAAGGCCTTTGCGCGCAAAAGAAGCCTCTTGCGCGCAATTGCCCCCAGGTGCGCGCAATCCAGCCCGATTGCACGCACCCCCCATTTTCAAAGTGGCCATTCGTTAGAGAATGAGCCGTTGCCCCCGCGCGCTACCCGAAGCCCGGTGCGCGCAATCTCAATCATCCGCGCGCAAAGGGCTGGCCCGATTGCGCGCCAGCCCGCTATTTTGCGCGCCGACCTGCTGTTTTGTGCGCAAAGCTCCTCTTTTGCGCGCAATCCCCCAGGGTCGCCCTCTTTGACCCCCTGAGGGTACCCGCCTGCGTGGCGCCCGATGATCTTCATCCTGGGTGCCCGCACCGTGCGTTGTCTTCCCGTGCGGCCCTCCAGGCTTGCGCGAAGTGACACGGACCCATCGGCGGCAACCAACGTCCAGCATGACGTTAAACTGCACATTCGTCCAGCATGACGCTAAACTGCACATTCGTCCCACATGACGCTAAACTGCATCCGTCCAACATGACGTTAAACTGTACTACGTCCAAGCTGCACGACGCTAAACTGCCTAGCCCTTATCGTCCGTGTTGCAAGATGTTAAACTGCCAAGCACCTTCGTCCTCAACACACGACGTTAAACTGTACTTCGTCCGGCAAGACGTTAAACCGTCCGCTTCGTCCTCAACACACGACGTTAAACTGTACTTCGTCTAGCAAGACGTTAAACCGTCCGCATCACCCGATCCCGTGCCTCGCACGCAGGGCCCCCCCTGGTTTGGATGTGGCCCCCACCCGCTCGTCTCTGCAGGGATGTCGGGATTGTCCCTCTTTAGGGACGATTTAATGGGAGCGGCTTTTCCCTACGGGGGTAGGGTATTACAAACCCCTAGTTTCTTGTGGGGGGCTGCACATGTGTATCTCCATTGCGCTCCCCCACTGCCGAAGCCAGTAGAGGGTGTGACTGGGATCGAGGTGTCTCCTACTTTCGGTCCAAGTCCCTTCCAACTGAGTTTTGCTGCATCCGGGCTGCCTCAAGTGCGTAAGTCCTGACAGAATGAACTACGTGGACTTTGATCCCTGTCTTCTAAACAGGGTACGTAGGAAACCTCCCTGAGGTTCAAGCCCACCACCTGGTCGTCCCGGTCGTATTTACGTCGGTTCGTCCATCAGTGGACCCCTCCAGGGTTCACGTTTGCGTCGATTCACCTATGAATCCGCCCTTGTGGGAGACTGCCCGTGTGTATCTCCACTGTGCCTCCCCACAGCCCCTTTTTCCATTTCTCCTTTTATCGTCCAGCATGACGTGAAACTGTGATCCACCCGGCCGTTCCATCTCCCCCTGTGCGAGGTGGTTCGGTTCAATCCTCCGCCCGGCGGCCTCGACCTCTTCGTGAGTCGGCTTGCCGACGTCCAGCATGACGTTAAACTGTATATCCGAACTACGTTGACTTTGATCCGTGCTAACACGCGGTACGTAGGAAGCCCCTACGGGGTCCAAGCTCTTCACTCCATCATCCATCCTGATCCTTACCCGGGCCGCCACATCCCGGTGGGGTCATGCCACTTCTCTCCACTCCACATCACTTGGGAAGCCGCCCATGCGCTGGCCCCAGCGTCGGAGGTCCCCCGCAAGGGGTTCTGTCATCTGATCCACTTTTCGTGTTGATCAGTCCGATGCCGTCCCCGCTGGACGTTAAACTCGCGGCATACCCCGTGTTAAACATGGGAAGCTGAGGAAAACCTCAGGGGACACAGTTCCCCGCACCCAGTGTGGGATGCCTCAGGCCATCATGCCTTCGAGAAGCCCTATTAGGGACGGAAGACAGACGTGCAGAGCCACAGTGTTACGACACGCCCCCAGCACCCAGAGCCACCCGGCCTCCTCACCGCAGGTTGCTGCCCCGACCAGACTCCTTGGAGCGTCCGGGCGGAAGCAGCGTAATTAACCGGTGTCCATGAAGATATGGCGCCGGGAACGAGATTCACGATCATGTCTTAAATCTATGAGGGAGACCCGGATTAGGCGACGAGTTCTGAGGAGACGTCCAAGGAAGGAGGAGCCGACATCCCATCATCCCGGTTTCGATCAAGGAGCAGACGCCCCTGAATAAGGGACGGATGCCGCCTGCCTTTGGAAAGTGGGACTGCGGGACCACAAGCCGCGCGGCCATCCCCTCGGGTTGACGGGTGCACGCGCGAACGCGTCCTGGCGGAACAGCGTAACCCGACGCACATCCGCACCGAAACAACTGCCTTTTGATGGAGAACCCATTTTAAATCTAGTTTTTGTCACTTTTATATGTCCTACTTGAAAAAATAAAATTCTTCTTTAGAAGTGGAAAATCAAAATTTACTTTGGATAAAATTTTGATATTTTTCTGATAAAGTTCATTTTTTAATGAATAGTGAAAAATACTGTATTTTAATTTAAAACTACTTTTTAATCTAATTTATTTATATAATTAGATTATAACTTTAATTGGGTTTAAAGTGTAATTGGATTATATTTTTACCATTTAATCCAATTTTGGTCATTTTAAGTAATTTCACTCTTAAATTGGATATAAACACATGTCAATCTTTTGCTAGTTTTTACTTCTTAAAAACAATTTTTTTTGGTTTTGACAACGAGAATTAATTTTAAATTAATTTCTGCAACTTCTGTGTTTTGAATTTTGAAAAATAGATTCCATATTTGTAATCAGTAGGTCTAAATTGTGTAAATAGATAACTTTTATTTTTAGACTTTATGAATAGTAACTTTAGTAAATATTTTATTTACCATGGTTAAATGGTAAATATGGTAAATAAGGGTAAAAAATAATATTATAATAATAATAAATTACCCTAAAACATGTCTTAACCCTATTGGATGATATATTTCTGACCATGGGAATCCTTGGGTCGATTTTAGGACCCCATGGAGCCACTTGGATGTGAAAATGACATTTAATTACTTTAAATTTAAAGTTAAGGAAAATATAACCTAAAAATATATCTTTTACTAAAACAATTTTTATATTGAGTTATATAAGTGATCTCTTCGACTATAAATATTCATTTGAAATATAAAAATATTTCCTAAATCATGGTATTCTATTTATAATTTTTGGAGATTAAATAAATAAATTTAATTATGACACAATGATGATGTAGTGATTGCTTCATTAATAAAGATTCAAATAAATTATATTATAAATGTTAAAATAAATGTAATTTGGTTATTTTTATTTCATCCACAAATTTTATGGATGATAATTATATGTTATATCTATATTAATGAAGTTTTTTTCAAATCAATCAAGTTTTTATGGATTTTTAAAAAAGTCATGATATGAATAGTGTTAAAATTGACATAATTCATATTTTAAAATATAAAATATTTTATTAAATATTATAAAATTACAAAAAATATAATATTCTCCCAAAAAGTTATCATAAGTCTAAAATTTTATTATTGAATCTTTAATTGGACATTTGTCATTTTTTGATAACTATTTTGATTCTCAAAGTGTTAAATGCTTGATAAAACGGTAAGAGTAAAAAGGGTTAAATAAAAAAGATAAGGATTAAAAATTATCCAAAACTTATGAAATTATTATTGGATGATTTTATTTAGACATATATTCATCTTATCTTTGATTTTAATGAGTTTTGAACCTTTTTAAACCGAAAATCATTTTATAATAAAACAATACTTTCAAACTTTCCTAAAGAGCCCATCCTCTCTCTTATAAAAGGCCACCACCTCTAACCCATTACACACACCTCTCAAGCCCCTTGGTTCATCCAAACTCTCCTCCAAGAATCTATAAACATCCCCTATTCCTCCTAGTATCTTTCCTTTATTCATAAGGCAATTCAAGAAAGTCTTTTGGCTCAAATCAAAGAGAGTTACACGTTTTAAGAGGTAGCGTCTTCTCTAAAATTCTTTTTCCATTATTCTACTTCTTCAATACCCATTGTATTATTTTTATTTGATTATATAACAGAAACAATATCCAAAATATACTAGTATGTTTTTATGATGAGGACTCAAATTACACTTACACACACCTACATCTAATGGATTTAGAACATACTGTTTCTGTGGATGACGAATTACTGCCTCACGAAACGATGATTATTCAATTTTTCCTACCACCTCTCATGGAGGCCATTATGATGGAACTGTATTTATATGTGATATATATTATATTTATATTTTCTCTATGATTATTTATTTTTCATTTATATCATACCTTTATGGTTTTCATAATGGTTAAATACGATAATTTCATTTGAGGAAGTGCGGACTACCGCCCCCTCAAAGTGATATGAATCGTTCATGCCATACATGGAACTTATAAAGGATGGTGTTAATGAACTTATGTAATGTATATAAAATATGATATTATACTATAATTATAATATACACATGTATCATTTATTTTTCAATGCTTTAAACATGAAAAAGAAATGAAAGTAGCGTTCATGTGTACGTACGACTTACCGTCTCCATGAATGATGCTGTTCATTTATTATATCCAAATGTTATGGACTATTCTAAATACATATATAATATATATATATGATATTTAAATCATGAATAAAATTCTAGAGATAATTGACTTTTGACCACATGGACAATTTTTAATTATAACAAGTTCATTTTTGACTCAAGTACCAAATATCAGAAAAATGACAGATATTAATTTAAATAATTATTTAATGTTTATAACATGGTAATAAGTGATATAAAAGGAATAATAAACTTGAAAATGGTTCTGAATCAAGTAGAAATTAACTTAATTTTATTATTCCAGAAGAACAAGGAACATATGTGACAAGTCAGACTCAAGGTAAGGGACTTTGTCTCAATCTCCTTTTCTTGAGACATATTTTGATTTATACATGACTTGATTTTTTTACAGTGTATAAAAACCTTTGAATTTTAATTTAATTCAAAGGGAATCTTTTTTCTACATAGTTTTTTACTAAACGACAAAAGAAAATTTTCTTTTTAACATATGCGGTGATAACAACCTTTTCGCCACCGCGAGCATTATTTGATATTTGGATTCCTCTACAAGTCATAGCGTTTTTAAAAGGAAAATAAATACCATGTAACATTTTTATGTATTTTGGTATTGAAAATGGTTTTGAGAAAGCATTTATTATGTCAATATCTTGAAATGATATATTTTTATTACAATGTGGAAATGTAATCTTTCCTTTATGCTTATTTTATGTGTTATGATTATGTTATGGTTCTTGGGAATTGTTTACATATATGGGTGGTTTCATGATAAAACTAGGGAGGGTGAGCCCGAGATATATCTCCAATGAATTGGGTAACGTGATAGAGGTAAACATTAATGTTTCTACTAAGAGATTTAGGGAATATACTGTGATGGGTATTCCAAACGTAACTCACTATGTAGTTGTGAAAGCTACAATGAAAGTATGTTATGGATGAAACAAGTTACCATAATGATTTATGATTTCTATGTGTTATTCATAAATCTTATGATTTCATGAGTTATGTGAAAGAGAATATGTTTTATGATTGAAAAGTATGATCTCATTGATTTGTATTTATTGATGGGATAATGTTTTCTTTCTTTATTTTATAACCTTTACTGAGCTTTTTATGCTCATACCAAGTTTTTGAAATGTTTTTCATATGTTACAAGGAAATGTAAGAGAAAGGATTAATTCAAGAAGATTTATATCAATAAAATAATTCTTTTTTTTCTTTTAAGATTTTTTATTTTATGAAAAAATGGATACTGAGTAGAAGTGTCTACTTTGTAATATTTGATATGTAATAGTTATGACCTAATTCTCTAAAACTCTAAACCTAAAAATATCCTCAATGTTAATTCTTGATTTAATCCAAGATTATGTAATTTTTAAGGATGGGGCCTTATAGTTGGTATCAGAGGTCGATTTAGACAACTTTAGGGAATAAGAGTTTTTGTTAGACACCTGGTGAGTCTCTATGTCTACTCTTTAAGTTAAATCCTGATTTTATAACTTTTTTAGATCAAGGAATGTCTGTTAAAAATGGAAGGAGGAGGATATCTATGACAACCCTGCTTTTATTACAAACTTAAACATGATTTATTACACAAAACTTCACTTGATACAACAAATAAGATCGAGAGGTTTAGTGTCTTTGGGGCTTAGGACCATTACATAAAAACTTAAAACATGAAATACAACATTTTTATTGAAAATTTCCTTTACATGACCACTACATTCCCTCGTACTTAGCATTGCATGGGATAACCTGAGGACATGCATAAGAAAAGGGTGAGCTATAAAGCCCAGTAAGGGAGTACACATGGAATAACATGAGGAGTACAATACATGTTAGAAAATAGGCATATCAATAGAGAATATAAGAAACATGAACATAAAGGCATGATAAATCATGATAATCATAACATGGAAATGTGGCAACAACACTTAACATGGAATTAGCATGAGCCAAGGCTCATTTCACATGGAGCATGAGTAAATCCTCATTGCACATAAAGCACGAGTAAACCCTCGTTGCACTTGAATTATCATGAGTCAACACTCATTGCACATGATGTATCATGATACTATACTTTACCCAATGCATTGGAGCGCTATAAGGGCGCACCCTTCTTAAACATTTCATTTTATGCATAAGTGTGCCACATGGATCATAAAACATGGATTTATAAAACATAATAATTTATTCCACGATTAAAGGAATTTGGAATTCATACATGAAACTTTACAATCAATAAGTAAATGTGAATAAAGGTGAATACCCTTGATGGAGAAATGAGCATGGTATCCACTACACAATGACATTGTTTTAGAAAATCAGTGCGATTTCGACAGTGTAACAGCGTGACATAAGAATTCATAAAAAAATGTTTGATGAGAGAGAAAGGGGTTCCTCATCATATTTATATGTAATGGACAGTAAGGAGGTCATATAGATACATTTCCCAAAAATTGAAATGGAATTTAGATTCATGATACAAAAGTATTGCTTGAATGTAAAAGAAGAGAGAGAAGTTCCTTTCAGAATTTCGGCATAGTAACGGGTGTACATGGGAGGCATTTAATGAGAGAGAAAGGGGTATCCCATCATTAAAACAATAAGAGGGCTGATTAGTCACTTAAAGTGGCTAATATTCATTGTTAAGTTTTTAATATTAATGTGTTTTAAAGTTTATAAACATCAATTTTAGTCCAATTCATAAATTGAACTTCATTTCCCATCATTGTGCAATTCATGCTTAAAATGTCAATTTGGGCCCACTCAATAATTTGCTTGTGGAAATTACACTATTCATCATTTTAATTTGAAATTTTGGGATATTATTGATCACTTTGTTTGGAACATTTTATCTTTTAGGTCCGATGGATGAATCCCAAAGGAAGATGGAGAATTTTGCGCCTGAAGGCAGAAACTTGCTGGAAAAAGCATAATGGGCCTAAGGCCCATCAAACAAATGTGGGGCCCAGAAACCAAGCCCAATGAAGCTCAAATTTATACAGTAGAAAGATAAAACTATGAGGATCATTTTATTCAACTGTGGCCGGAGCTAATTCTGATTTTTTCATGATGATAAAGGGATCTGAAGTGGAGATTTAAATGGTGGAGTCGTCATTAATGCATAGAAATCCGTCCCACCATTTCGACTATAACTTCCAAACGGATGATCGAAATTTCCTGACATTTTTACATCTCATATAGGACAGATGGATGAAGATATTTCCCTTCTACAGCCCCTCCGGATTCGGCCTTCATCAATTTCGAATTCACACGTCAATGTGGTGGACGAATCTGGACAGTTTTCCGGGTCAAATTCAAAACATCAATTTCCTTTGATTATTCACCCTCCATTTGACTCTATTAATTGTTGGGGGGTGAATTAATTGTTGGGGGATGTACCTAAGGCTCCTAATATGCCTATATAAGGAGCTATTGGTGAAGGGAATAGGTGTGGAAAATTTTCTTATCATCTTGGATGCTTTGTTTTATTGTAATGTTTTGCTTCCAAATTTCCTTTGTAATGTTTTCCATTTCCATGTAAGTTTTTCTTTTTGTTCTTAATCAACTTCTTCTCTTATATATTTTCCATTTCATTTATTAAAACATTATAATCACAAAGCACAGTGATATATCTGTGTTGTTGTGAATTAGTTCACACATAGGTGTGAATTTCATTCACACACACGGAGGAGTGCTCGTTATTTCCGCGGTTTTAATTTCTTCAATCCAATTCTTGTTAGTCATCTTCTGCCCACCATTGAGAGTATACCATCAATGGAGGGCTAAACCCTTAATGGGTTGATCTTAGGAGGATGAAAAGGCTGGATTGAATGTTATTTTATGGACGAATTGTTGTTAAATGGATAATTAATTTAAGACATCCATTCTTCAGTTATTTCTACTCTTCATCTTTACTGTGTTTGAGCAAAATAAATTCAATTACTAAATGACCATATACCTCGGAGAGATCATGAATTTGGTTCTCTAAGTGTATAGGGGATTAGTAATTGTGTTTAGTAAGCACCAAACCAGAAAATGATGAAGGTAGTGTTATTTTTGAAGAATGGATTCATCAAGAATTAATAAAACCAAAATTGTTTAAAGAAGTAAAATTCATTCAATCCACCCCGAGCATAATCCTAGATCAACCCATTTTCATTAAATTGAATTCACGTAGGTGTCTTAGTGTTATTTAAACCATCCAAAATCAAAACCAAAGTTGGCTACTTCATAGCCCATCCTTCACCAAATCATAGCGTCTCAAGGTTACTTCTTCGGTCCCTGTGGACTCGACCCCTACATGTACTACATCGATCGCTTTTACCCGTAGGGTAAATTTGGGCGCAACCAAATTTTGGCGCCGTTGCCGGGGACCCAAGTAAGTAACTTAGACACTCATCTTCTTTTCTCACCCCAAATTCTCTATTCTCACCCTAATTTATCTTCTCTATTCCCCTTTCTATTTCTGCGTGTCCAATGAATCCAAAAAACAACTTTCAATCAACTCCAATGGATTATATTCAAAATTACCCATTAATATACCAAGGCTATAATCAACTGGAAAATCAATATTTTGAATCACCTCACATATAAAATTTCATTGACCAAACCAGGATTGAGTACACCACACCAGATGAGATGTACAATCAATGGGATGCTGATTGTTTAAAGGATCAATTTCCATACCTCTCGAGGATGATTGAAGAGATCAAACATAATGAAGTTCATGATGTCCAAACATCTATAAATCCTAATTCTGAAAAAATTCTTGAACAATTGTGTGAAAAAATGGATAAAATGAATTCAGAGGTTTCATCTTTAAGAGTAGAACTACAAATCATTGAAATGGTTGTGGAACCCATTCCCACTCAAGTTGTCTCTTCCTCATTACTAATACAAGAATCTTGTCTCCCACAAACCTCACAAGAATTTATTGAAGAACCAACCATTGAATTTTGGATAGTTGAAGATAATGAAGGAATTTTTGATGGGTGCTTAAATCAAGAGGAAACTGATTTTTTGAATTCAAAAGATAATAACATGACATCATGGATTAAGTTTCCTAAACATGGCTCCATTAGTGAATTTTTAGGACCACCAATCACTGAAAAATTGGGAGAAATACCAAACATTGATCCCATACATACTTCTGATATTCAACTGGACAATTTTCAGGATGAATCTTATTTTCAAAATGAACCAATTCTTTCTAAATGTTTTGGAGAAGAAACTGATTTTGATTTAATTTGTCAATCTCCTTTAGGAAATTTCAATGAACCCGAGCTCAAAATTATTTTACTTTCTTCTGAACTGAAGAATCCCACTATAAGAGATAAGAAAAACCTTGTATTTGTAGTTCATTTTTCTCAAGAAACCAATAATTTTGGAATGGTCATTGATGTCTTAGGAAAGACTAGAAATTCAACCGAATCAACCATTACCAATTTTCCTTGGACTTCCACACTAATTATTGACCATAGGATTTCACATGAAACATATTTCAAACAAATAATCAATCTCAATCTTGTTGAAGTGGAGAAATATGGGTTAATTAAAATTTTGAAAGTTGGAATTGGATAAGTTGGGGGGTTCAAGTCGAGCTAACGACGTTAAACAAAAGCGCTGCATGGGAGGCAACCCATGGTTTTCATGTTTCTAATCATTTTGAATCATTTTTTTCATATAATAAATTACCATAAACTGTTGACCTGTTCTTCTTTTATGAGTAAGGATGGGTATGAAAAGGGAGCACTGTATTCATCCGTGTCACGCGGTGTGATCCCTGTGTAATACCTTACCCAGAAATTTAAAGAAGACAATGTATCATCAGTTTATTTTATTTATGTTTTTGTAGGTTTAAAAAAAAATTATTAGACTCTTGACCTGTTCTTCTTTTATGAGTATGGATGGGTATGAAAGGGGAGCACCGTATTCATCCGTGTCACGCGGTGTGATCCCTGAGTAATACCTTACCCAAAAATTTAAAAGAAGACAATGTATCATTAGTTTGATTTAAAAAAAAACATGAAAATGATGGTACTTGGAATTAAATAAATCATTGTGTTGTTTGTTTTGTCTGCTTTGTCCTTCTTTTTATGGTCCAAGAACTATTTTGGGTGATACATGTTCAATCAAGGAGGTGCCTACATCCCCAAAGAGATCAAAGGAGTAATTTGGAGTATCATGAACCTCAACTTTAAAAACCAGGTGAATTTGTTCCATGTTTTTCATTCTCAATTTTATCTTTGAACTCCTCTCCTACCCCCCTTCTAACTTTTTTTTTCTTTAAATACTGGGGACAGTGTTATTCTATGTTGGGGGGGGGGGATAAAAAATGTTTTTTATTTTGAATAAGAACATGCATGAAAAATAAAAAATAAAAAAAATTCCATTAACCATAAACATGATAAAGACACATTGCAAACTCTAAAATTGGATATCAAATAAATTTTGCATGCCTTGATTCTGATTTTAATGCAAGTTTAAGTTCATGAGCATCGTTTTTGGAAAGTGCGGTTGTCCGATGTGATTTTTCAATGTTTATATTTTCATCCTCTTAATAAAAATGCCACAATGCACGTCTACTGGATCGTGGGTGTAAATTTGAGTTCTTGGGTCCCTTTCATTATAGCATAGGGTTCTGGGGTCACTTTTAGTTTAATTTGAGTATCCAAAAAAAAAACAAAAAAACAAAAAAAAAACAAAAAAAAAAAATGAAAAAAAATAATAATGACCACATAGAGCAATGTTTTGTCCAAATGCGTGGCGTCCGACACTTGGGGATCGTGAATCCATAGTTGTCTTTCCCAGAGTTAGGCTTTATATCTCTATTGTAGAGCATGAAATTGACAATATGTGTGACGTCCGACACTTGGGGATCGTGACTCTATAGTTGTCTTGCCCAGAGTTAGTCTTTTCATATCTATTGTGGATAAAAAAATCATAAAAAAAAAATCAAAAAAAATGGATACTCATATTAAGGTTTAAGGTGATTCCCACCTAGCGCTTCCATTTTTTCCCCTTGAACAATAAAATGGGCCCCATATCTTTTATGATGCACAACACTTTATCATGCTTAATTGGAATTGGATGAAATGTGGCAATGAATTTGAACAAAGGAATGGTCTTGGGCTTGGGATATGCTTATGGACCTAGCTTTTTTTAAATGATTTTGATGGGTTCCATAATTTGTTTTGGTATGAGATCATTTGGGTGAGCAATGTGTATTTAAAATGTTTTTGGAAAAGGGGATTTCAATTTCATATTTGTAATTTATTTTGCTCGGGACTAGCAAAACTCAAGTTGGGGGGTGTGATTAGTCACTTAAAGTGGCTAATATTCATTGTTAAGTTTTTAATATTAATGTGTTTTAAAGTTTATAAACATCAATTTTAGTCCAATTCATAAATTGAACTTCATTTCCCATCATTGTGCAATTCATGCTTAAAATGTCAATTTGGGCCCACTCAATAATTTGCTTGTGTAAAATACACTATTCATCATTTTAATTTGAAATTTTGGGATATGATTTATCACTTTGTTTGGAACATTTTATCTTTTAGGTCCGATGGATGAATCCCAAAGGAAGATGGAGAATTTTGCGCCTGAAGACAGAAACTTGCTGGAAAACGCATAATGGGCCTAAGGCCCATCAAACAAATGTGGGGCCCAGAAACCAAGCCCAATGAAGCTCAAATTTATACAGTAGAAAGATAAAAATATGAGGATCATTTTATTCAACTGTGGCCGGAGCTAATTCTGATTTTTTCATGATGATAAAGGGATCTTAAGTGGAGATTTAAATGGTGGAGTCGTCATTAATGCATAGAAATCCGTCCCACAATTTCGACTATAACTTCCAAACGGCTGAGCGAAATTTCCTGAAATTTTTACAGCTCATAGAGGACAGATGGATGAAGATATTTCCCTTCTACAGTCCCTCCGGATTCGGCTTTAATCAATTTAGAATTCACATGTCAATGTGGTGGACGAATCTGGACAGTTTTCCGGGTCAAATTCAAAACATCAATTTCCTTTGATTATTCACCCTCCATTTGACTCTATTAATTGTTGGGGGGTGAATTAATTGTTGGGGGATGTACCTAAGGCTCCTAATATGCCTATATAAGGAGCTATTGGTGAAGGGAATAGGTGTGGAAAATTTTCTTATCATCTTGGATGCTTTGTTTTATTGTAATGTTTTGCTTCCAAATTTCCTTTGTAATGTTTTCCATTTCCATGTAAGTTTTTCTTTTTGTTCTTAATCAACTTCTTCTCTTATATATTTTACATTTCATTTATTAAAACATTATAATCACAAAGCAAAGTGATATCTCTGTGTTGTTGTGAATTAGTTCACACATAGGTGTGAATTTCATTCACACACACGGAGGAGTGCTCGTTATTTCCGCGGTTTTAATTTCTTCAATCCAATTCTTGTTAGTCATCTTCCGCCCACCATTGAGAGTATACCATCAATGGAGGGCTAAACCCTTAATGGGTTGATCTTAGGAGGATGCAAAGGCTGGATTGAATGTTATTTTATGGACGAATTGTTGTTAAATGGATAATTAATTTAAGACATCCATTCTTCAGTTATTTCTACTCTTCATCTTTACTATGTTTGAGCAAAATAAATTCAATTACTAAATGACCATATACCTCGGAGAGATCATGAATTTGGTTCTCTAAGTGTATAGGGGATTAGTAATTGTGTTTAGTAAGCACCAAACCAGAAAATGATGAAGGTAGTGTTATTTTTGAAGAATGGATTCATCAAGAATTAATAAAACCAAAATTGTTTAAAGAAGTAAAATTCATTCAATCCACCCCGAGCATAATCCTAGATCAACCCATTTTCATTAAATTGAATTCACGTAGGTGTCTTAGTGTTATTTAAACCATCCAAAATCAAAACCAAAGTTGGCTACTTCATAGCCCATCCTTCACCAAATCATAGCGTCTCAAGGTTACTTCTTCGGTCCCTGTGGACTCGACCCCTACATGTACTACATCGATCGCTTTTACCCGTAGGGTAACGGGTGTACATGGGAGGAATTTAATGAGAGAGAAAGGGGTATCCCATCATTAAAACAATAAGAGGGCAGTATGGGGTAGGTGCGAAACCATACCCCAACATTCATAATTGAAATTAAAAGGGCAATACAACTTAAAGAAAATTGACAAAAATGAGAAAGGAAGAAAAAACCCTTACTTGGAAGTGTGCTTCCAAAGGATAGAGAGAGGCTTGTGAGAGGCTTCTTGGGAGCTTGGGAAACCTTGGGAGGATTCTAGAGAGAGTAGGGAAGAGGTTGGACGAACTCCAAAGGCTTTGAGTGAGGAGGAAGTGGGATCTTGGGTGGGTTTATATAGGAAAGGTGAGGGAATTCTTTATTATTTAGGTTTGGGACCCCTTATATTAAATTAATCCAAACCACAAACCATCCCATGGTTTTTGCCCATGGTTTTTGGAAAAGGGAAGAGGAAAAAAATATTTTATAAGGCCAAAGTCCGAACTTCTTAAAATATTAGGGTGCTTATGTGGAGGTGAGTCACACTCCCATGGAAATTAATTTAAAAAGGCAAGGTGTTGAATAAGTCTTGAGGGGTCCATTAATGCTTTGAAAAGTAAATTAAAAAAACCCAAAATCACATTATTTTAATTTTAAAACATATATTGGCCGAACATAAAGATTATAGTATTTTATTACATCACTATTGGGTCATTATGATGTCATAAAACACATTATATATTTAAACGGTATTTAATTTTTACTCAAACATTTGACTGTATCAGAAAATTAAGAAAAATTCACTGTTGGATAATTTCGACATCCTGATTCCAAAAATAACATTTATTTTATCTAAATAATTTTCTAAATATGTTAATTTTCACTTTTAAAATAAAAACCGACATTTATAAAAAATTCACAGGTTTGGACAGAAATGGCTTTCAAACCTTAATAAAAATTATAATTGCATTCATAAAATTATAAGATCATTTATATTTAATAAAAATTAATTTAATAATAATAATAATATTTTATTAAAATATTATTTAATTAAAAAATACCTTAATTTAATAAAATAGAATTCTTAGTTAAATAATAACTAAAAACACTATTTGTACTTTTAAAAACTATTTACAATGTATCAAAAATGACTAGAAATTATATTCATTATTATATACAAAAAAATGTACATGAACATAGTACTACTTATTTGTTACATAACCCCTTAAAACAGCTGCATAAGACCTAAAGGTAAGGTGTGCGATGGTGACAGACTCTTGGGGTGGCTCGGATAGCATTGCTCGAGTGGTAATTTCAATCAACTTCCACTTTTCCCATAGACGGTCACGTTAGAGCTTGACAAGATGAAGCTCAGCTTGGGATTGGTCAAGAGAGAAGCCCAAAGATGCCACCTCTTTTCTGAGCTCCAACAAATGGGCTTCATATGGGGAAATTCTATTGGATGAGGCCATCGCTTTCTTTGTCTGAGTAAATTGGATTTGTTAAAGTCCTATATTTATACTAATCATGTGATCACTATTCAACGACTATATTAGAAACGGTCAAAATTATTAACATAAAACCAAGGAAGTTGACATTTTATATAAACATAAAGAGACATTTAATTAGATCAAGAGGGATTTCCATTAATGAAACTTTGGGTCGTTACAATATTCCCCCCTTAAGAAATTTCTCCCTCGAAATTTTCCTTTTCCCACACTAAAACAAATGTGGGTAACTCAGCTTCATCATATCCTCCGATTCCCAAGTTGCTTCTTCAAAATTTTTGTTTCTCCACAACACCTTGATGAGGGGAATTGTCTTATTTCATAGAACTTTTTCTCTACGATCTAAGATCTTCACTGGTTGCTCCTCATAAGAGAGATCATCTTCCAATTATACCACCTCGGAAGAGAGTACATGTGAAGGGTCCGGTATGTACTTCCTTAAGAGAGATACATGAAAGACATCATGTACTTTGGTCATAGTAGGTGGAAGTGCTAGTCGATAGGCCACAACCCCGACATGATCAAGAATCTCGAAGGGGACGATGTACCTTGGACTTAACTTCCCTTTCTTTCCAAACCTCATGACCTTATTCCATGGAGATATGCGTAGAAAAACCATGTCTCCAACTTTAAACTCAAGGTCTCATCGATGGTTATCTACATAACTCTTCTGTCGACTCTGAGCTGCCTTGATATGCTGCTGAATGGTTTTCACCTTCTCCACCATTTCCTCGACCATTTCTAGTCCAAGTAGATTACGTTCACCGACCTCATCCCAACATGCCAGTGTTCTGCACCTTTTCCCATACAGGGCTTCATATGGTTCCATTTGGATGCTCGAGTGGAAACTGTTATTATAAGATAACTCAATAAGAGGAAGATGTTGATCCCATCCTTCTTTAAAGTCCATTGAGCAGGCTCTCAACATATCCTCAAGTGTTTGGATAGTCCGCTTGGATTGGCCATCAGTTTGAGGATGATAGGCCGTACTGAAGTCCAGTTCAGTATTCAGAGCATGTTGAAGACTCTTCCAAAACATAGAGGTGAATATTGGATCTCGGTCAGTCACAATATATAGTGGTACTCCATGAAATCTTACCACTTCCCTGATATGTATCCGTGCAAGTTGATCCAATGAGAAATCCTCCCGAATAGCAATGAAGTGTGCAGTCTTTGTAAGACGATCCACAACAACCCAGATTGCATTATTGCCTTTGGATGTCCTTGGAAGTCTGGTGACAAATTCCATGGTGATGTTCTCCCATTTCCATTCTGGTATGGGCAATGGTTGCATCATCCCCTTAGACTTCTACCTCTCTACCTTCACTTTCTGACACACCAGGAACTTTGATGTATATTCAGCGATCTCCTTCTTCATATTATCCCACCAAAAGTTTTCTCGGAGATCTCGATACATCTTTGTGCTCCCTGGGTGAATAAAGAAATTTGAACTATGTGCATCATCCAAAAGTTCCTTCTTCAGCTTCGAACTTGATGGAACACATAGTCTTTTCCAAAACCGCACAATTCCTTCTTCATTAACATTAAACTCTGAGGATTTCCCCTTTTTGATAGCTTCCACTTTTTCCTGAATTCCTAGATCATCCTTTTGAGCATCCTTTAACCTTTCCAAAAGAGATGGTTGAGCAATAATTTGTGAAAGGATTGATGATGTTCCCTTCTCTATGATTCCCATGTCCATCTTCATCAAGTATAAGAAGATTGGATCCTTCTCAATTCTCATCATTGATAGAATCACTGGATCCTTTCTACTTAGGGCATCTGCCACCTTGTTTGCTTTCCCAGGGTGGTAATGTATTGAACAGTCATAATCTTTGATGAGATCTATCCATCTTCTCTGGCGCATATTAAGCTCTTTCTGTGTGAATATATATTTAAAACTCTTGTGGTCAGTATATATCTCACATTTCTCTCCATAGAGATATGCCGCTAGATTTTCAAGGCAAAGATCACAGCCACCAACTCCAGATCATGTGTTGGATAGTTTTTCTCATGGATTTTCAACTGTCTTGAGGAATAGGATATTACTTTATCATTCTGCATCAGCACACAGCCTAAGCCCTTCTTTGAAGCATCACTTAATACCACAAAATTTCCCCACTTGTGAGTAAAGTGAGCACGGGCACAGTGATAAGCCTCCTTTTCAACTCCTTGAAGTATTCTTCGCATTCATCACTCCAAGAAAACTTTACTCCCTTCCGAGTTATCTTGGTAAGAGGGTTGGATAATCGTGAGAAATTTCTCACAAATTGTCGATAATATCTAGCTAACCCCAAGAAGCTACAGATATCCATTACCGATGTTGGCCTTGGCCATCCCTCAATTGCATCTATTTTGGAGGGATCCACAGATATCCCATTGCTTGTGATGATATGGCCCAAGAATGAGACTTCCTTCAACCAGAACTCACACTTGCTGTACTTTGCATAGAGCTTCTCCTTGCGCAAAGTCTCCAGTACAGTTCTTAAATGCTCCTCATGATCCTCCTTGTTTTTGGAGTATATTAGAATATCATTTATAAAGACTACCACAAATTTGTCTAGGTAATCTCTAAAGATTCTATTCATTAAGTCCATGAAGATTGCTGGAGAATTGGTGAGTCCGAAAGGCATTACTATGAATTCATAGTGCTCGTATCTTGTACGAAAAGCAGTCTTGGGGACATGTTCCTTCTTCACCCTTACTTGATAATATCCCGACCGCAAGTACACCTTGGAGAAGTATTGTGCTCTACGCAGCTGATCAAACAAGTCATCGATTCTTGGGAGAGGATACTTGTTCTTTATTGTGATTTTGTTAAGTTCACGATAATTGATGCAGAGCCGCATTGACCCATCCTTCTTCTTGACGAAGAGGACTGGTGCACCCCATGGTGAAGCACTTGGGCGTATAAACCCTTTATCCAGATTCTCCTGTAGTTGTTTCTTCATCTCTTCAAGCTTAACACAATCCATTCTATATGGAGTCTTGGATATTGGTAGCACCCCAGGTATAAGTTCAATTGAGAACTCAACATCTCTTCTAGGAGGAAGACCAGGCAGTTCATCGGGAAACACTTCAGCGAATTCCCTCACAATAAGCATTTCTTCAAGGATGGTTTCTTCCTTGGACTCAATCATTTGAGCCAGATACGCGTGATCATAAGGTAGTAATATCCATGCTTGAGATGATGGAGCTAAAATAGATTCATCTTCCTCCTGAAACTTGTAAAGAATCAGGGGTTGATTCTCCATATGGAGTGTGATTTCCCTCTCCCAACAATTTATATTGGCTCTATATAAGGAAAGCCAATCCATGCCAAGAATTGCATCAAATTCCACCATAGGGAGTATGACGAGGTTCGCCGGAAAATTCAATCCACAGATTATAATATGGGAGAACTTATATTCATGGGATGCAATGATTTCCCCATTTTCCGTACTCACCGACATCTTTACTTCCATGATTTGTGGTGGTGCTGGGATTGTTCTACTAAACTTTCGAGATATAAAAGAATGCGTAGAACCTGAATCAAAAAGTACGTTCGCTATTCTTGAATGAATAACTAGCGTACCTGTCACCACTTCATTTTCGGGGTTCACTTCAGTAGAAGTGATGGAACAAGCTCTTCCTTTCTACCTTGGAGGTTGTTGATTGCCTCTGAAATCCCTTGGATTAGGGCACTGATTTGCAAAATGACCCGGTTCTTTTCATTTGTAGCATTGAACAACGAGTTGAGGTTCGAACGGAGTGTTCCTCTCCTCTGTTGCAACCGTGGGTCTTTCTTGCCAACAATTAATATCTAGGTGCCCTTCTATTCCACACCTGAAGCATTTTCTCGTCCCCTTAAGGCAATTTCCAGGGTGCTTCTTTCCTCACTTTTGGCAAGTGGGGTGCTGGATCTTCTTAGCACCGTTGGATTTATCCATCGGACCACCAGCATTGAAGTCCACCTTACGCTTCTTGTCCCCATGATACCCCTGTGATTCCCTGATCTCCATTTCGACCTTAAGGACACATCGAACAATTTCCTCATAGCTGTCGAAGTCACGGATCGTTAATGCTTTCCGCAAGCTAGGCTTCAACCCACCAAAGAAGCGGTCAACCTTGCATTCGGGGGGTAACGACAAAGCCGGAAGCATATCGTGCAAGCCTTGTGAAGTTTGGCTCGTATGCTCCAACAAATTCTTCATCTTTTTTCTTGAGGTAAAGTAAGTCCCTTTCCATCTTAAGCTGGAGGGTGCGCGGAAAATATTTATCAAAAAACATCTTCTTAAAATCCTTTCATTCCAACGCCTCGATCTCCTCCTCAGGCTTCGTATTTTTGATCAACGTCCACCATTGATCAGCTTCACCCTCCATATGATAGGAAACTAGGAGAACCTTCTCTTGTTCAGAACATTGAAGAATGGAGAAGATCTTTTCAATGGAGTTGATCCATTGTTCAACGATCATGGGATCGGATGATCCACTAAAAGTAGGAGGCCTTTGTCTCATGAAGCTCTTGATAGCGACTTGTTCTTTCTTAGGGGGGGTTGAACATTCCTCTTGACCCGTGTTTATATTCAATTCTTGAGTTATCTGAGAGAGAAGCGTGAAAAAGTTTGCGATTCCCACTCCCATTGGATTGGGCATCTCATTAGTATAGTCATCACACTGATCTTCACATCGATTGTTAGCCCGAGTCCTCCTATTACCGGCCATTGGATGGAATAAAAGGAATGTTAGGGATAACACATAAAAAGTAATCCAAAGACAAAAGTTGATGACTTATAAATAAACTTTCATTTCCTTAACTCATGAGTCTATAGGCTTCAATCTAGGCTTTTCATGATCTACTTTCTAACATATATTCTTAGGGGCATTTTTTCCCTTAATAAGGGTTCATAATAAGATTGTGAATTTATCAAAACATATCCCCCGAGAGTATCGTAACCAAGAGTGCAGCAAGGCCCATTGTCGTGCACCAGTTCCCGTTCGAGTCTAGCTTAAAGCGGTGTTTTCGGGTTTTACCCCTAGGATACATCTATGCCAGAGCCGCCTCTACCTGCTCATATCCAGACGGGGATGTATTTGTCCGATAAACCTCTTACTCAGTACTTACCAAAACTTAGGGATGTTTTTATTATACTCAGTCTTGTCTCTAAGGCTTTACAAGGGTTTCCTAATCCCAAAAATAACTAAACCTATCCTTTGATACCAACTATGATAACCCTTCTTTTATTACAAACTTAAACATGATTTATTACATAAAACTTCACTTGATACAACAAAGAAGATCGATATGTTTAGTGTATTTGGGGATTAGGACCATTACATAAAAACTTAAAACATGAAATACAACATCTTTATTGAAAACTTCCTTTACACGACCACTACATTCCCTCGTACTTAGCATTGCATGAGATAACCTGAGGACATGCATAAGAAAAGGGTGAGCTATAAAGCCCAGTAAGGGAGTACACATGGAATAACATGAGGAGTACAATACATGTTAGAAAATAGGAATATCAATAGAGAATATAATAAACATGAACATAAAGGCATGATAAATCATGATAATCATAACATGGAAATGTGGCAACAACACTTAACATGGAATTAGCATGAGCCAAGGCTCATTGCACATGGAGCATGAGTAAATACTCATTGAACATAAAGCACGAGTAAACCCTCGTTGCACTTGAATTAGCATGAGTCAACACTCATTTCACATGACGTATCATGATACTATACTTTACCCAATGCATTGGAGTGCTATAAGGGCGGACCCTTCTTAAACATTTCATTTCATGCATAAGTGTGCCACATGGATCATAAAACATGGATTTATAAAACATAATAATTTATTCCACGATTAAAGGAATGTGGAATTCAAACATGAAACTTTACAATCAATAAGTAAATGTGCATAAAGGTGAATACCCTTGATGGAGAAATGGGAATGGTATCCACTACACAATGTCATTGTCTTAGAAAATCGGTGCGATTTCGGCAGCGTAACGGCGTGACATAAGAATTCATAAAAAAATGGTTTATGAGAGAGAAATGGGTTCATCATCATATTTACATGTAATGGACAGTAAGGAGGTCATATAGATACATGTCCCAACAATTTAAATGGAATTTATATTCATGATACAAAAGTATTTCTTGAATGTAAAAGAAGAGAGAGAAGTTCCTTTCAGAATTTCGGCATAGTAACGGGTGTACATGAGAGGAATTTAATGAGAGAGAAAGGGGTCTCCCATCATTAAAACAATAAGAGGGAAGTATGGTGGAGGTGTAAAACCATACCCCAACATTTATAATTGAAATTAAAAGGTCAATACAACTTAAAGAAAATTGACAAAAATGAGAAAGAAAGAAAAAACCCTTACTTGGAAGTGTGCTTCTAAAGGCTAGAGAGAGGATTGTGAGAGGCTTTTTGGGAGCTTGGGGTACCTTGGGAGGATTATAGAAAGAGTATGTCAGAGGTTTGACGAACTCCAAAGGCTTTGAGTGAGGAGGAAGTGGGATCTTTGGTGGGTTTATATAGGAAAGGTGAGGGAATTATTTTATATTTAGGTTTGGGACCCCTTATATTAAATTAATCCAAACCACAAACCATACCATGGTTTTTCCCATGGTTTTTGGAAAAGGTAAGAGGAAAAAAATATTTTATAAGGCCAAAGTCCGAAATTCTTAAAATATTAGGGTGCTTATGTGGAGGTGAGTCACACTCCCATGGAAATTAATTTAAAAAGGCAAGGTGTTGAATATGTCTTGAGGGGTCCATTAATACTTTGAAAAGTAAGTTAAACAAACCCAAAATCACATTATTTTAATGTTAAAACATATATTGGCCGAAAATAAAGATTATAGTATTTTATTACATCACTATTGGATCATTATGATGTCATAAAACACATTATATATTTAAACGGTATTTAATTTTTACTCAAAAATTTGACTGTCTCAGAAAATTATGAAAATTTAACCGTTGGATAATTTTGACGTCCTGATTCCAAAAATAACATTTATTTTATCTAAATAATTTTCTAAATATTTTAATTTTCACTTTTAAAATAAAAACCGACATTTATTGAAAATTCACAGGTTTGGACAGAAATGGATTTAAAACCTTAATAAAAATTATAATTGCATTCATAAAATTATAAGATCATTTATATTTAATAAAAATTAATTTAATAATAATAATAATATTTTATTAAAATATTATTTAATTCAAAAATCCCTTAATTTAATAAAATATAATTCTTAGTTAAATAAAAACTAAAAACACTATTTGTACTTTTAAAAACTATTTACAATGTATCAAAAATGACTAGAAATTATATTCATTATTATATACAAAAAAATGTACATGAACATGATACTACTTATTTGTTACATAAACCCTTAAAACAGCTGCATAAGACCTAAGGGTAAGGTGTGCGATGGTGATAGACTCTTGGGGTGGCTCGGATAGCATCGCTCGAGTGGTAATTTCAATAAACTTCCACTTTTCCCGTAGACGGTCACGTTCGAGCTTGAAAAGATGAAGCTCGACTTAGGCTTGGTCAAGGGTGAAGCCCAAAGACGCCACCTCTTTTTTGAGCTCCGAAAAATGGGCTTCGTATGAGGAAATTCTACTGGATGAGGCCATCACTTCCTTTGTCTAAGTAAATTGGATTTGTTAAAGTCCTATATTTATACTAATCTTGTGATCACTGTTCAACGACTATATTAGCAACGGTCAAAATTCTTAACATAAAACCAAGGAAGTTGACATTTTATATAAACATAAAGAGACATTTAATTAGATCAAGAGGGATTTCCATTAATGAAACTTTGGGTCATTACAATATCAAATGACATTTATATCTCTCCCTGATGACTTGCTTACAATAATTATTGAAAAGTCATGTCCAAACGAGTCTAAAATATTTTCTAACATAAAACTCACTTGAAAGAAATTGTTTGAGATATCAAAAGCCTCTGCTACCATCATGGATCATGGGTTGTATTTAATCAAATCTTATTTTCTCAATATTCTCATATTTTCAAGAAAGGTAGATATTTTCAAGGCATTTTCAAATATTTTACCTTATCACAAGATTTTGAAGCATATTATGATTTTGAAAAAGGTTCTAAATAAGGAGACCATTATGTAACCTATTTATATTTACTTTTAAATTATAGTCTTTCGGCACATACTTATGGTATTTTAAAAGGACCATTGATCAAAAGTTTCAACTCAAACTCGGTCCGAATGTTTTATAAAAATAAATTTTTATCAGATGTTTTGAAATTATATGTCATACATGATTATTTTCTGAAACTATTTTTATTAGAACACCCATATAACCGAAGTTGTACAAGGTGTATTTGGATGAAGGAAACAAATTATTTTGAAGGATCTCTAAATCATTATTGCAACGCATGGACCTTCTAACTACGTGAACAAGATGACGATGAAACCACGTGGACACCATGATCAAGGTATGATATTATTTATATTGGGAATAGTTTTATTTTATCATATGGAAGTGAAATAAAATAACCAATATATATAATACTTCATTAATATGTTGAGGTATTAATGAGTTGGGATGAAAATGATAGGTATAATACAACCTTTGAGGTTAAAACTTGTTAGGTTTATTTTTGAGTTTTATAAAAATGGACAACACGCAAGATGTGTGAAAACCCATTGCATCCAGCAAGGCCATATGAATCAAACCCACAACTGAAGAGAGACAAGAGAGCATCCCCTACCGTTGGCCTACGTGAAGTCCCTTGTTAGTATGACTTATTATTTTTAGTTAAATGATTTTATTGATCAATAATAAGTTGATTTGGTATCTTGTGTTTTATAAAATGTATATCTTTAGTATAGGAAAATTATTTGGTGATTAAGTGATAAAGGTTATTTTGGAATACATTTTCTCTTTTGGGAACACTATATGCCTAAAGAAAATAGAATACTTTGGGATTTCAATTGAGGAGTACTGGTGGATTTTTTTGGAAGAATTTATGTTTTTATTGTGGACATATGGAGATTTGGGTTATTTATGGAAATTATTAACCTATGATAGAGAATATGTGATTAGGTTAATTACTTTTCAGTATGAGACATTAAGAGTAACCGATGTTTTTTGAAGATAAATGTTAAGATTTAGTGTGGAAGACTATGTGATTAAATTGTTCTGATTTTTGAGTTTCTACCTTAGTTTGGATTATTTTGAATAATTTTAAGGACAATTTTCTATTGAATAGTCCTTATTTAACTTTGGGTTTTTTTTTGTTGAATTTTGGATATTAAGAATATCATTTCTTTCTATAAAGGATTTTTCTTTTTGTGTATTATTTAATCTTGTACTAACCATTTTGGTTTTGGTTAATGTATAAAGATAGGGGAAATATATAGTTCATCTTTTGTAGATTATGTGATTCTCTAGAAGTTGATTATAGAGCTTTTGATGTGATAAATTCATCTTGAATACTCATCGTTTGGAGAAAAGATGAGTTTGTGGTAGAAATTTAGTAAAGGATGAAAGTCTATATGAAAAGTAAGTATGTTTCCTTATGTTCTTAGTCAAGATCATAAATAAATTACTCAACTTTATGAAAAGGATATTGAAACAAAAATTTTATTCGTTTACTTTTCCTACTGGGGAATCAAATACCCTTTAACCTATCACAAGTTTGTGATTTTTTTGTGGTTAATTTTATCCTGATCATGTTTTCTATCACTCTTAATCAGAACTTAACACTTAGTTTCTCTTCCATATCCATGTTTTCTTACATGGAATCCTAGTATGAGTTATCTCAGGTGACCTTTATACTTATCTTTCTTTCTTTTAAAGTGATATTTTTGTAGACTCTTTTTTCTGATGTGGGACTTTCAATGAAGTTTCCAATCCCAATTTTAAAATTATGAGGATGCAATTTCCAAAAGGGGGGAAGGATGTAACGACCTAGGTATTTATAGAATAATACCTTTCCTTTTCTATTAATATTCACGAATAAGAAATTATTTTTATGTTAAAGAGGAAACTTTGTATGATAGCATACTGAACACGCAATAACAAGTTTTTTTTGAAATCTTACGTTGCACACAACGTTGAGTTATACCAAAAAATAATATAATAATATTATTATTTTAAATGGTAGTTAAGGCCTAGTTGTTTTATTAGAGATAATGAATAGAACTAACTAAAATATGAATATACATTTTTTTAAATTTCTTTACATTTATCCCATAAGTTTTAGAGGCTTAAAATAAGAAAGAATCTGATTTTAAGCATGGAATACTCTAATATTCTTTAAAAGGCTGTTTTACCACCTTTTGATGGAGAACCCATTTTAAATATAGTTTTTTTTTTCACTTTTATATGTCCTATTTGAAAAAAAATTCTTTAGAAGTGAAACATCAAAATTTAATTTGGATTAAATTTTGGTATTTTTCTGATAAAGTTCATTTTTAATGAATAGTGAAAAATACTGCATTTTAATTAAAAAATGCCTTGAAATATAATTTATTTATATAGTTAGATTGTACTTTTAATTAGTTTTAAAGTGTAATTGGATTATATTTTTACCATTTAATCCAATTTTGTTCATTGGAAGTAATTTCACTCTTAAATTGGACATAAACATATGTCAATCTTTTGGTAGTTTTTACTTCTTAAAAACACCCTTTTTGGTTTTGACAACGGGAATAAATTTTAATTTAATTTCAGAAACTTATGTATTTTGAATTTGAAAAAATGGATTCCATATTTTGAATCAGTAGGTACAAATTGTGTAAATATGTAACTTTTATTTTTAGAATTTATGAATAGTAACTTCAGTAAATTTTTTATTTTCCATGGTTAAATGGTAAATCTGGTAAATTAGGGTAAAAAATAATATTATAATAATATTAAATTACCATAACACGTGTATTAATACTATTGGATGAGATATGTTCAAATAAGGTCATATCCTTTGGTCGATTTTAGGACCCTATGGAGTCACTTGGATGTGAAAATGACATTTAATTACTTTAAATTTAAAGTTAAGGAAAATATAAGCTAAACATATATCTTTTACTAAAACAATTTTTACATGGGGTTATATAAGTGATATATTTGACTATAAATATTCATTTGAAAGATAAAAATATTTCCTAAATCATGTTATTTTATTTATAATTTTTAGATATTAAATAAATAAATTTAATTATGACACAATGATGATGTAGTGATCACTTCATTAATAAAGGATTCAAATAAATGATATTATAAATGTTAAAATAAATGTAATTTGGTTATTTTTATGTCATACAAGAATTTTATGGATTATAGTTACATGTTATCTATGTATTAATGAATTTTTTTCGAATCAATCAAGTTGTTATGGATTTTTAAAAAAGTCACGATATGAATAATGTCAAAATTGACATAATTCATATTTTAAAATATAAAATATTTTATTAAATATAATAAAATTAAAAAAATATAATATTTGTCCAAATAGTTATAATAAGTATAATTTTTTATTAATAACTCTTTAATTGTATATTTTTCATATTTTGGTAACTATTTTGATTCTTAAAGTTTTAGATGCTTGATAAAATGGTAAGAGTAAAAGAGGGTTAAATAAAAAAGATAAGGATTAAAAAATATCCAAAACCTGTATAATTATTATTAGATAATTTTATTTAGACTTATATTAATCTTATCTTTTAATTTAATGAGTTTTGGACCTTTTGAAACCGAAAATCATTTTATAATAAAATAACACTTTCAAACCTTCTTAAAGAGCCCCTCCTCCCTCTTATAAAAGGTCACCACCTCTAACCCATTACACACACCTCTCAAGCCCCCTGGATCATCCAAAATCTACTCCAAGAATCTCCCAACATCACCCTTATCATTATATAATCTTTCCTCTAGGCATAAGGTAATTCATGAAATCCTTTTTTCTCAAATCAAAGAGAATTACACGTTTTAAGAGGTAGTGTCTTCTCTAAAATTCCTTTCCATTATTCTACTTCTTCACTCTCTATTATATTATTTTTCTTTGATTACATAAAAAAACCAGTATCCTCAATATACTATGATTTTTTTATGATAATTATTCAAACTACACTTACACACACCTCTATCTAATGGATTTAGAACATACTGTTTCTATGGACTACAAACTAATGCTTCACGAAACAATGATTGTTTGATTTTTCCTACCACCTCTCATGGTGGCCATTATGATGGAACTATATTTATATGTGATAAATATTATATTTATATTATCTCTATGCTTCTATATTTTTCATTTATATCATACCTTTATGGTTTCCATAATGGGTAAATACGATAATTTCATTTAAGGAAGTGCGGACTACCGCCCCCTCAAAGTGATATGACTCGTTCATGACATACATGGAATGTATAAAGGATGGTGTTAATGAACTTACATAACGTATATAAAATATGAAATTATACTTATCATTTAGTTTTCATTCCTTTAAATATGAAAAAGAAATGAAAGTAGCGTTCATGCGTACGTACGACTTACGGTCTCCATGAATGGTGTTTTTCATTTATTATATCCAAATGTTATGGACAGTTATAAATACATATATATTGGGTATATATGATATTTAAATCATTAATAAAATTCTATAGATAATGGAATTTTGACCACATGGACAATTTTTAATTATAACAAGTTCATTTTTGACTCAAGTACTAAATATCAACAAAATGACTAATATTAACTTAAATAATTATGTAATGTTTATAACATTGTAATAAGTGATATAAAAGGAATAATAAACATGAAAAAGGTTATGAATCAAGTATAAATTAACTTAATTTTATTAATTAGGAAGAACAAGGAACATATGTGATGAGTCAGACTCAAGGTAAGGGACTTCATCTCAATCTCCTTTCATTGAGGCATATTTTGATTTATACATGATTTTCTTTTATATGGTGTATAAAACCCTTTTAATTTTAATTTAATTCAAAGGGAATCTATTTTCTACATATCATTTTATTAAACGAAAAAGGGAATATTTCTTTTTAACGTACACGGTGACAATGATCTTTCTGCCGCCGCAATCATTATTTGATATTTGGATTCCTATACAAGCCGTAGTGTTTTTAAATGGAAAATAAATACTATGTACCCTTTTTATTTATTTTGGTATTTAAAGTGGCTTTGAGAAAGAATTGATTATGTCAATATATTGAAATGATATATTTTGATTAAAATGTGGAAATTTTACCTTTCCTTTATGCTTGTTTTATGTGTTATGATTATGTTATGGTTCTTGGGTATTGTTTATGTATATGGGTGGTTCCGTGATAAACCTAGGGTGGGTGATCCCGAGATAGATTTCCAATGAATTGGGTAATGTGACAGAGGTAAATGTTAATGTTTATCCTAATAGATTTAGGGTATATACTGTGATGAGTATTTCAAACGTAACTCCCTATGTAGCTGTGAAAGCTACAATGTAAGTATGTTATAGATACCATAAGTTACAATTATGATTTATGATTTTTATGTATTATTAATAAATCTTATGATTTCATGAGGTATGTTAAGGATCATATGTTTTATGATTGAAAAGTATGATCTCATTGATTTGTATGTATTGATGGGATAATATTTTCTTTCTTTATTTTATAACCCTTTCTGATATTTTTATGCTCATCCCAAGTTTTTGAAATGTTTTTCACAAGGATAAGGAAGGGTAATAGATATGAATAATTCAAGAAGATTTATATCAAGAAAATAATTATTGTTTTCTTTTAAGTGTTTTTATTTTATGAAAAAATGGATACTGAGTAGAAGTGTCTACTTTTTAATATTTGAGATGTAATAGTTATGGACTAATTATTTAAAAGTATAAAAATAAAAAGATCCTCAATGTTAATTATTGATTTAACTCAAGATTATGTAATGTTTAAGGCTGAGTCCTTATAGGACCTATGTGGAAACTACACCATCCTCATGCACCTCACCACCAAAAGTATCTTAACACCAGAATATAGGTAGAACCCCATTCCTACGTGGTACGAGCCTTATGTAACTCACTACTACTTTGTCCCATGTTATAACTGACACCTCAGAAAACATTTCAAGAATGTGGCATGCCCCCATGCCAAAGTTTGTCAAAGCTGTGATCTCACCACTTAATGATTTTTCCTCAACCCACCTAATTCCCAATCTTCTTCCTAACTTATCAAATTATTCATATAATAATCATAAACAAATATCACCATAAAATTCATAATAATGACCATATCATAATAATATCTTTCTTTAAATATTTTAAAAATTAACTTTCATAATATTAACTCCGTTGTTAGTTCTCTGCAATTCACCACAATTTAATTCTATTATCTTAGAATAAACATTTCCATCAATTTGTACATTTCATTTCTTGTTACCATTTTTCATCAATAATCCATCATATAAAAATTTATATTCATTTTAAATATTTTTTTTGAATAATTATTCCAAAAATCTCATATTTATCATATTTATTTTAATTTTACCATTAAAATATTTATTTCAAATTATTATGAATCATATACACATCATAGAAAAAATCATGGTGGATTCACATAGATTAATTTAAAGGATGAGAATCCCAAGTCACCTATCTCGATTCCATGATGGTCGTTAATCCTCAATTGTTATTTCTTGTTCATCCATTTCCATTCTTCACCCACCTCTATCTTGATCAGCCACACCACCCAGATTCCAAAGGTTTCCTTTCTTGTAGGGATAGAGAGAAAATTGTGAGAAAAGATCTCATTGGAAAGAAATATCAAAGTCAGTCCTTAATTTCCCCCATCAAAACCCTATCATAATGCTTATAAAAATTTCCACCATTGAATTCATCCAAATCCCTCATTAATAATATTTACTACATCATGAGTCATGCCATAAACTTAATAAAATATCCAGACTTAAATCCCTCTAATATCTCATTGTCAAATCCACCATAAAACTTATCATATAATCACCATGTTTTATTTTATAAAAATAATTCATTAAAAATAAATTACTTAAATTAATAAATAAATAATTTAATTATACTAACTTATGAAATTGAATAAAAATTATATTCACCTTAGATATTACCAAAATTCCACTCAAGAGTAAACATCGCATCCTGAATCCAACACCAACTCAAAAAGAATTGAGTATATTTCACTCACATTTGCAATCCCCTCTCCCAAGTGCTCTCATGTAAAAAACCGACCCGAATTCCCAAAACCCAAGACTTGAGTCAAATTGCCACATGCCTTTAAGCATGTTCCCCAAACACCAGAGGCCGACAAGTAGTGGTGAGGGATACTATATAATCAGTTGGTAATGATCTTACCTAAAATGAATAAACAAATACATGTA
Organism: Viscum album; assembly: GCA_963277665.1. Lineage (NCBI taxonomy): Eukaryota > Viridiplantae > Streptophyta > Magnoliopsida > Santalales > Viscaceae > Viscum > Viscum album. Next base: position 740,672,094 of record OY728158.1, on the reverse strand, counting down.
AATGTATATGAATTTTTATTTTAAAACCAAAACAAAACATTAAAAGAGCCTTCAAAGAAACCAAGTACCAATAGAGTACCAATCAATATAGTGGAAAACAAAAACAATTCAAGACATTCCAAAGCTCAAGGAGATGAAAAAACCCATGCATATGACCAACACTTATCCATCTAGGATATTAAATCTCTTCCAACGATGAACAACCGAACACCGTTACATACCTATGTGAGTATAACTCTTATGATCCATCATCGATGAACAAGGTAGTATTTCTTTTTTTGTATCATGTTAGATAATGTATACACACACACTATGATGTACAGGTAGGGGTGATTAACACTTTCTTAGTATGATTTCCCTGAAGCACTCCCATGCATTTCCATGCATGATCTATTCCAAATAATATAACCAATGCCATTTGAAAAAAAACTAAACAATTTATAATTTAATAGTTTCTAAATTCTTTCAACAAAGTATACTAAATTCCAAGAATACTTACTACATGATTTATATTTCTAAACATACCAAAACCCTATATGTTTAATCAGAAAACCACAATTCCATAATTTGAGGCATTATGAGCAATATACAAAGTAACCAATCATGCATCCACACATAAGCCAACCCATCTATGATTATAGCATACCTACATTGAATCGTTACCCACCCAGATGCATCCATACTTGTCCTTCCACCTTGACCATGGTTATTTACAATCATGCTACATGGTTATTTCCAGCCATGAAGTTTCCAATACTCATGACTTTAAACCGATTTATAACCTAAACCATTTTTTTTTCAAAATGATTTCCCATGAAAATATTTTCATAATCAATATATTTTAAATATAAATCCAATTTAAGATAAAACCCCCATTTCACCAATCAAATCCTATAATGTTGGAAACTCAACATTTGTGCCTTTTATAAAAAATCTCCATTTTTCATTTATCATAAATCCTAATAAATCACCATTTTATCAAATCAATTACACATAAATTATTTGATGAAATCACTCTTCAAATCAAGGATTTAAAAAGAACACAATCACAAAAAAAGGAATCATAATAAACCAAGGAAGCAATAGGAGCCACTTATCTTAGATACTTCCCTTTAAATTTTGCACACAATTCCAATCCGATGACCTTAACGAGGAAAACCACTTAACATTTTCATCCAAATTCCCCATGAAAAATAGTTCCTAAATCCAAACTAAACTTCCAATCTAAGAGTGGTTGACACAACTCATGAACCTTTGGCGTGAACCCATGCTATATTGGCATGAGCCCCCTTTAGATTCTCAGGTTCAGGGTATACAACCTCTAATTAGTGGTACAAATACTATTCCATTTGATATGGCCCCATGTAATTCACCACCTATGAGGTGAATAATAAGAAGGGTTGGTGGGTAATATCTTGAGAGTGACATGTCACCCATTCCAAATATCACAGTATCTATGACTCATACATTTTAGAGAGTGAATAATGAAAATGAAAGATTTAAGATCTAAGGATTGATTATCTAACAATTTAACCATATTCTTAACAATAATACATTTTTTAAGAACATACCTTGACACTCCATTTATAATCCATCAAACTAACTATCTACCAATCACCTATTACCATGTCTCCACTACCACCAACAAAGAAGTATAGAGTTATCAAAGAGAATGAAAAGACGAGACTCCCCTCTATTTAGAGGCCACACTTATCCTATTAAAATTCATCATGTGTAACCTCCTTCATAAATAGAATAAAATACCTTCAATTTTCCTATCATAATTTCTCTCTTACTCGATTTATCTATCATTACTCCCATGGTTTCAATTCTCTAAATCCTTTATTACTAGAAATTATCTATAGTGTCAACATATTAATCAAATCCCTTGATTTATTAAAATCAACCCACATAATTTCATTAAAACCTTTCCCATAAATAATACCTCTCCAATAACCCCATTCAAAATCTTTTAATTAGACCACCATTAAAACCCATGAAAACTGTAATACCTGAGATCATATCATTATAAATAAAAACTTCATTACAATAATCTAGAAGATAATACATGTTATTTTATCATAATATCACAACAAATAAACTATAAAATTACATTCACTATAACAAATATAACTAGTGCTATATAATACATAATAATATAGGGTAGCACCAAAATGTTAAACTCTAGAGGATTATATTCTACAAAGAATAGCAAGAACAAAAGATACATTGCTATTATAAATAAAACAACAAAGGAACGACCATTTAGAATCTAATAAAATGAGGTTAATGATTATAGAGGTAAGAGTGAAGTGAATTTATAGTAATAGAAATATGACTATTGAAATCTAGCCATTGGGAATCAGACTATTGTAATAGTAAGATGACCATCATAGTAGCACTATGATCATAATGTGCAATATATAATTATTCAATGAAATTCATAAAATAATTTGGTAATAATATAATCAATAATTGAAAAAAATAATGCATTTTGATCAATTAATAATAATTTAATTTAATACATATTTCTTGGAATAAAAAAAATTATTAAAAGGGTTTTAAAATTTTTAGTGCAAAACTCATGTTTTTGAAAAACACACAAATATTTATTTAATAATTAATTTTATAATATATATAATTTTTCTTTCATAAAGGAAATTAAATTTAGAATCAGAATATAAATATTATCCAATGATGATTTTTTCATAATTTTCCAGGACAGTCAAATTTTCAGGTAAATAGTAAAATACAACATGAATATACAGTACGTATTATGAATTAATTATGATTTAAAAATGATGTAATAATTAATTAGTGAATAATTGATAAATAAATATGTTTATTTATTAAAATAATGTATTTTAAAGTATGAAAATCAATTTTTAAACTTATAATGGACTTTCCAAAGTTTAAAATAGAAATTAAGGTTTTAAAACAATCCTTTGAAAATAAAAGACCTTTCAATGGGAAAAGAAATATTAAAAAATATATTCCATCTCTCAAATGGATAAATATAAAAAATCATGTTATGAATATAAAAAAACATGGTTTATAACCACAGGTAAACCCATGGTATTTCATTTTCTACAACTTAGATTTCCAAATCCTAAGTCCCAAAATTAATAAATAATTCTCTCATATATTCTATAAATACCCACCCAACCTCCCTTTTATCTTCCATCAAAAACCATTGGTAATGGTTATCATATAAATTTCTATATAAATATCCCCCCAAGTATCTCTTAAGTATACAATTAGTTCTCTTTGAAGTTATAGGAAGCTACTCAGTATGGTAAGGGTTCCTAATTCACTATTTTCATTTCTTATTCAATAATATTCTGTAATCCCTTTTAAAATCCTATTTATTACACTTCCTTGATTATAATTACATGGTATTATTATCCATTTGATATGTTATAAATGATATATCACTCATTCCCTCTCATTATACCCTTTATCTAAACTAGTATTATGCTAAAGTGAGGGTTTCTAATCTCTCATCTTCCATTAATTTTTATATTCATTTTAAAATTCCCTTTATTTCCAATATGAAATGTTATTATGCTTAATTGTTATAAAATTTTTATTATAATATCAATAGTATATCACTATTACTTCTCATTATACCATATTCATGTATTGTTCTAATGCTAATGTATTTCCATAGCCATAAGCTCTATTATCTAAATCCCTACATATTTCATTTATTTGTAGTATTTTGGATGGATTATTTTTAAGAGGGTGAATTTTTCTAGGGATGATAGTTATGTAGCTAGTGGGGCCTCCATAGAGTACTAAGTATAATAAAATTGATATTGGTACAAGTTTACCTTTTCTATCAAAGTATACCGACCTGTAATTTTCTCCTTAAAGAAATTTTGTATCCCTAATGCATAAAGAATATGTGTCACATACTCATAATATTTTGTGGGGATTTTTATATCATTTCTTTGGTCTCTTAAAATTTCAATTTTTTTTATTAAATGACTACTTCTTATTAAATATGTGATGGAAGGCGTGATCCTGGTGATCCATATTATGAGATTCAACAACTAAAGTAAATCGTGGCTTAAGCTAGACTCATACTTTATTGTACATTCCATAAAGTTGAATATATCTTCTACCTATTAGAGGCTTGAAATGAATTAGGAGGATTTTATTGACTATTTTAGGAAAATTTAATTTTTTGTATCTCATACCCATATAGAGGATCATAGAGTCGCTAACTCTTTATCCATTTTTGGAGTTATGTTTTGGGGATGTAACTAGCATTAGTCCATGATGAAGTTGTTGAGGAACTATTTTTCCTGTACATCTGTAAAAATCCACATTTCTATTTTTATAATATTTTATGGCCCCTAGTGTTTCACTCTGGGGTGGCCTATTATTACCTTATTGATATCCTTATATGATGAAAGTATCCTACACAACTACTCCATAATCACCCCTTTGATAAAAAATATCTATTTAATTTTGAATATCTTATAGTTTATTTTTTAATTGATGTATATTCACATAAATAACCATATTAATTCATTGATCAGGGAAATATTGACAATTCATATATCCATTATCTCTATACGAATAACTATTGATTACTTAGTGATGATTATGAATGAAGTTCCTTAGGAAACAACATGATATACATCATTTAGTCATTATTTTAATATGATGGATTCATTAGACTTATTAAGTGATAGGTGAGGCCCAAAATTATATATACCTTTATTGAATTGGTAGGTTTCATGAGACAAATTTTCCTGGGTATTTTTTTATTCCAGTCCATTTATATATGATGTCTTCATTGTGGCCTTGATGGTATAGTTATGATGTCCAACATTATGCATTCCATCACTATGAGATCAATTATTATTATCAATTTGATTATTTATTTCCATTTTTATGTTATCTATGAATATATTATGCTCATATTATCAGTTATATGACATTATTTGATTATTTATTCATACTATATTATGAATTTCTTGATTATTTTATAATAGCTTCCACTGTACGCTACCCCTTACCAAGTGTCTAAGATCACATTTTTACTTAGTTTCCTAATTACCCAAGGGAACCATGTAAATTATTATGTGTTACCTAAGGATTAACATAATGAAATAATAAAGTTTCATGTATATGTAATGATTTATTTTAAATTTCTATGTAATGTAATGTTCATGTATGTATCTAGTATCCTGAGAATATTAAATTGTTGGATTCTATATAATATGATCTATATATTCTATACCATTTTAATAAAATAACCACTGAATTTGGGTTACTAGATTTGGGGTTTTTATAGTTGGTATCAAATAAAGTTTAGTAGAAACCTTATGAACTAGATTTATAAGAACACTGTTAGAGAAAAAAACTATAACTAACCCTTAATAAATTCTAGAAATTTATCTAGAATTATAAAATACTTGATGTTAATTTTTAATATATATATAAGAATTATTCATAATTTAAAGTATTATTCATGAATTTATTAAGTATATGACATTATTTAGAAATAGAACCTAATAGAAGGAATGAAAATTGTGTAAAAACCTGTAATTAATGTATGGATTTCCCTCTCAAACAAACCAATGAAGTTGGTAGAGCTAAGAATATTGTCAATATATTGAGGTAGTTAACCTAGATTATGATAAATAACCTTTCTCGTATTGTACCTCAACATGGTGTAACATTGTTGGATCATTTTATGAGGTAGAAACCTCCAACATTAATTTAATAGAACAAATAGTACTCTACTAGTATAACAATGAATAAATTATCTGGAGAAGATATTCCTTGCTTTGGGATGTAGTGAAAGTGAGAAGGTTATCATGGCTGTTTACCATCTAAGGGGAGATATTTGTAAATGGAGGTCATTAAATCAAGACACTAATAAGGATGAAGATATAAAAATCATGAAATAGAATACATTTAAGGTGATATTCCTTGAAAATTATTTCACTTGAGAGCAATGATTTGACATGGAAAGAAAATTACCAAATCAAAGACAAAAGGAAGAGGAAACTATTTTTGAAAATGAGGTTAACTTTAAATGGTTTGAAAGACATGTTGTGGGATATATAAGAAAACTAGATAAAGGATTAGGGTGTATAATTATATAAAATGATAGATTTGTTAATTATGCATCAAGGAAATTAAAGACACATGAATAAAATTATTCAACTCATGATCTAGAGATAGTGACTATAATATTTTCCTTGAATATATAGTGGCAGTATCTTTATGGTGAAATCTATGACATATATATGGATCAAAATATTTTAAATTACATTTTAACACAAAAATAGTTCTACCTGAGACAATAGAGATGGATAGAATTATTTAAGGAATATGGTCGGGCAATACAATACCACCCTATGAAGGTAATCAAGGTGTAATCCACATTGATTTAGAGGGATCATGGAATTATATCCACGATGAAGATGGAAAATGAACTAATAATAATGGATTTAGTAAAATTTTACATAGAAATTATTAGGTAAATGGAAACTTCATTCCTTTTCCAAGAAATTTCTTACCATCTTTTCTAGAGAAGATAAAAAAGTCTCAATAAGATGACATGGGTCTGCATAAGAAGATCAAATCCATGAAAGATGGAATATTGATAAAATTTATCTATGAATATGGTGTATTGATGTTTGGAAAAAGACTATGTGCACCATCAATACTTAATCTAAAAGGGAATTTCTAGATTAATCTCATAGATCAACTCTCTCTATACACCATAATAACACCAAGTTGTATAAGGATTTCATAGAAAAGTTTTGGTGGGATAACATGAAGAGGGAAATTGCTGATTATGTGTCAAGATTCTTGGTATGACCACAAGAAATTCCTAGGAGATAACTTCTAAAGTGTTTCATGCAACTAATCTCTATACCAATGTAAAGTTAGGACAATATCACAATGGACATTATTATTGGGTTTCCTAATACATCTAGGAGGAATGATGCAATATGGGTTATTATGTATCATCTTTAAAAAGTTTTCAATTTTTTTTACAATTAGGGAGGATCTACCCCTTGATCATCTCACATGGATCTATATTAATGAAGTTGTGAGTCTTAATGGCGTACCTTTATTAATTATATCAGATCATGCCCATTATTTCACATCAAAATATTAGAGTAATCTTCAATAGGCTATAAACACTAAAATATATTTGAGAACTGCATATCATCCTCAAATTGTTAAGTAGTATAAAATGACTATCAAAACATTTAAAGATATTATTAGGTCATTATCACTTGAATTATAATGAATTTGAGACCAATATATACCTATAGAAAAATTCACACACAATAATAACTTTCATTCAAGTATACAAATGGAATTTTACAAGAATTTGTATGAAAAAAATGGCATACTATAATATTTTAGGATGAACTTGGGGAAAGGAGGCTAGTTGTTCTATAACTTATTAAAGAGACAACTCAGAATGTTTGAACCATAAAAAATTATATCAAGATGAATCAAAGAAGACAAAAAAATTATGATGATAATCAGAGTAAGGATATGTAATTTTAAGTAAGGGATCATGTATTTTTTAAGGAATCTCTATGGAATGGAATTATAAGATTTGATAAGAATGTAATATAAGACCAATATATATTGGACCATTTGATATTTTATAGATAATTTAAGTGGATTCTTAATATTTTGATATGCCACCCAACCTATATAAAGTACATGATTTCTTCCATGCCTTGATTTTTAGGAAGTATATTCCTGACCCAACACATGTACTCTCTATATAATAAATTAAGATAGAGAACAACTTGTCCTAAAATAAAGAGAATAGCTAAATTATTTATACCAGAGAGAAAGTGTTTATTAATTAAAAAACTCTAGTGTTGAAGGTACTTTGTAGGAATACCAAGTTAAAGGAAGCAGCATTGGATCCTGAGGAAACAATGATAAATAATTACCCATATTTATTCATGAATTGATTAATACCCCAAATTTTGAGGATGGAATTATTTAAAGGGGTAGAATGTAATATTCGAGATCATACTATTATAAATAAAAACTTCATTATAATAAACCTACTAGAAAAACCACCTATGACCTTGGGGCTATAACCACAGATGGGATGGACGTGTCCATAGATTAGTCTATGGCCATGGGAAAAGGTTTCCAATGACCATAGATGACATATTGCAATGAGAACCTTTCCTATGTATATAGGTTAATGTGAAAAATAAATTTCAATAAGGGGAATGGCATGAGAACAAGGTAGGAGGGGACTATGACTATAGGAAATGCTGTCTGTGGCCATATGTAGGTGTGAGAAACCAATTTTAGCATGGGAAGGGCATGGGGATACACTAACACCTTAGGCAGGTTGGCCTATTAAGGTATAACAAAATATCAACCCACATACTACTATGGTCTATGATACTCATGGTAGTAGATCTACACACTGAGTCTCTACCACTATAGGTCGCTTACCTATAGTGATAAAACCTCTTACCAAGATACTACTTTCATGGGAATATGTTCTCGTGCTGCTACTAAGTCCTATTCCCATAGATAAGTTTTCCTGTGTAAATAGGGACCCACTTGGACCTAGCTACAACCATTGGCACGACTCTTATGGAAATAGGATCTTTACAACCATGAGCACGATGACCCATGGTTGTAGGAAATTATTGCATGGAGCAATTATAATTAAAAAATATTATAAATAATATAATAATTATAATAATATATATTTAAAAATTATTATACATATATTCATATATGTGTGTATATATATATATATAAATATCAACATGGTGGATTGGTAGAGTCTGTTTCGTAATAATGTTGGGCATCCTAGTTTAAATATCACTAGTGGATAATGTTTTTTATATTTTTCAACACCCACGACCACATGCATGAATCCCATGATAATAGGGTGCCATGTGGATCCACATAACTCCACTTCCCTAGTGCTCATTCCAATAGGGATCCACATGGACCCACACCATGGGAACAATGCCCGTGACAATAATATCTCTACAACCACAACCACAGTTTTAACGCCCCGACCCTAGTTACCCAGAGTCGGTGCATTATTGAATAACATCGGCATGATCACAAGGAAATCATGTCTCGAAAGACCGATCAGTTTAGTATTATTGGAAACAAGATTCATACATAAGTTCAACTTTACAACTTTAAAAGAAATACAACACGAATTTATTCCATTAGAAACATCCAAGCCCCCTAGATTATGCCTTCCAGCCACTCATAACTAACTTCTTCATATCATAGGAAAATGAAACATAAGATATGGGTGATCCCAAATGCTCAGTAAGGGTAAGTAATACAGCGGAAGATAACATAAATATTAAAAATGGTGAATAATTGAAACCACATGCCTTTACCAATAATAAACATGAATAATTTTATGGCAGGAATATGAGTCGAGTAAATAATGCCATAATAAAACATAATCATGGGTATTCTACTAGTCGAATGACCACATGAACCATAAATATTATTTTCATGATGAGGGAATGTATAATACCGAACATTCTGAAATATTTTGTCAAGGCCTTGACCAAGATGTCTAAAAATGATTAAGGCCTCGGCCAAAACCATATATCAAATTGGGAAAGGCCACGAACAATTCCACATCTAGTTGTCTCATGAGATCTACCGATGCATCGAGGAACTATAGCGGGCTCCACCCGTCACTTAGTAAGTCCAATACATTCCTCATATGAAAAGGTTGAAATATAACATAAACATTCATATTAAAACTAGCATACAAAATGTCAATACTTTAACCATAAACCATGAATGGTATAAAAATAACATATCCACAGTCAAACATATCGAAAAACCTTCAATACAATATAAAAGATTTGTATCATAATTAATCAAATTCAAACAAGTATAAAATCTATCAAATGATGTTGACATATATGAAATCAAAATTATTTGAGAGAAATATCTCTTTCTTTTTTTTGAAATCATTTAAAGTTACATAATTATAAAAGAAAACATTTATTTTGAAAATATTCTTATAAGCTTGTAAGGGAAGATTTGATGATGTTATAATAGAGGAGAATAACCGCACCCACCGTATAAGTTAAAAAAACATTCTTACCTTAATTTTGTCGAAAAGGTCATAAAGTAACTTTTTTGGAAAACGACTGAAAGATTCCTTTCAAAACATATTAGTTCAAATAAGCATATAAATGACTTTAACTCATTGTCTAGTAAATAGTAAAAATGTTTTGAAATACATTTTTAAGCAACATGTATGTGGATGATAAAGAGTTCCTAGTATATACTTATGTAAAAACAACCTCAGATAATAAAGATATTGTAGAATTAACCCTTACCTTGTACTTTTCCTTGGTTAAGGGTAGGTTAACCTCCTCTTCTTCGGGTTCTTCCTTTTGATTTGATCAAAAGGGATTCTTATGTTGGCTTTATGACTAATGGAAGGCCTCTAGGATTAAGGTAGGATAGTTGGGAGGATATTTGGGCAGGGGTTGGATGATCCAAAAGGCTTTGAAGGTGTGAATTTGAGAGAAGGGGAAGTGCCCTTTTATAAGAGGGGTGAGCGGCACCTTAGGAAAAGATTGAAATATTATTTTACAATAAAATAATTTTTGGTTTCTAATGGATCCAAAAATGAATTATTTAAAGGCTAAGGTGGGGATGGGTCGAAAAACACTCAACCAATAGGTTTTATATAGGTTTGGGTCACTATATTAACCTTATCTTCTAGATTTAACACTTAGTTAAATAGATTGACATTTACCATGTCTCTTTGTATTTTTATATTATATGGTTAAAAAACTTACTATAAACTTCCAAGTGAACCCCAAGTGGTTCATTAATGAAATATATAATATTATTTAAGACCTTTTTCTGAAACTTATATTTTTAGTAATAGAATACCAATTAATAATATAATATTTGTTTTAAAAACTATTTTATGTAAATTTTGACACTATTTGGTATTTTGTTTTTGCAAAATTCATAACAGCATTATTACTTCGAAAAATATTCATTTAATCAACTATAACATGTAAAATTAATCTATAAAATTAGTGTAATTTATAAAAAGTCTCAAATTACATTTAATTGGGTATTTATATTATCAATTATTTTAATATTTCATTAATAAGGTAATTATTTCATCATCATTGTGTTATAAATAAATTAAATTATAAAATGTTTAAAAATTATAAATAAAATACCATTATGTAGGAAATATTTTTAGATTTATAATGAATATTTATACTCAAATAGATAACATATATAACCCTATGTAAAAATTGTTTTACTAAAAGATACATGCTTATGTCATTTGTGTATTTACTTTAACTTAATTAATATAAAGTGTCATTATCACTTACAAGTGGCTCTATGGGGTCCCAAAATCAACCAAAGGATGCCCATGGTCGGACATGTATCAGATAATAGGTTTAGGACACGTGTTAGGGTAATTTAATATTATTATAATATTATTTGTTTACCCTTATTTACCGGATTTACCCTTTAACCATGGTAAATAAAATATTTACCGAAGTAATTATTCAAAATGTCTAAAAATAAAAGTTACCTATTTACAAAATTTGGACCTCATGATTATAAATATGAAATACATTTTTCTAAATTCAAAACACATAAGTGGCAGAAATTAATTTAAAATTAATTTCTGTTGTCAAAACAAAAAGTGTGTTTTTAAGAAATAATAACCATCAAAAGATTGACACTTGCTTATGTCCAGTTTAAATGTGAAATTATTTCCAATGACCAAAATTGAATTAAATTTTAAAAATATAATCTAATTATACTTAAAACCCACTCAATATTATAATTTATCACTATAAATTATTTTGATTAAAAAAGTTGTTTCTAATTAAAATTTAGTATTTTTCACTATTCATCAAAAACTGAATGTTTTCAGAAAAATACCAAAAATTCACCCTAAGATAATTTCAATATTCCAAACCCAAAAATTAATTCCATTTTGAAATATAAAATTGATAAATTTTCAAAAAGTGGGTATTACTATTCATAACGGCTAGTTTGAGTGGTCGCGATGTGTTAGAATCTCAAAGTTGCGTACAACGCAAGATATTGCATTATTCAAAGAGAAGCGTATTGTGGAATCTTAGGGTGTTAAAACATTGATCAAAGAAATATGGTTCCATGTTGGAATTTTGGAAATAACTTTGAGGCTATAGGAATAATACATGATCTATGGATATGGGTGATGACTATGAAAATATCCCCCGAGGCAATTGCCATGGCTCGATCAACCATGAGCACCATGCCCATGGTAATAACCAATGACCATGGGAATGGAACTTGTCTATAACCCTTTTGTTTCTACTTGTATAATATATTGGATAATACATGTTATTTTATTATAATAACACATCACAAAAATTAGAAAATTACATTCACTATAATGGCTGCAACTAGTGTTATAAAACACATAATAATATAGGGTAACACCATAATCTTGAACTCTAGAGGATTGTATTATATAAATAATTGTAAAAACAAATGATACATTTTTATTATTAAAAAATAAACAAAGTAATGTATATTTTAAAAAATTATAAAATTAGTTGAATGATTTTTGATGTAAGAGTGATAGGGATTTATTGGAAAAGAAATATGATCATTGAAATCAGGCTGTTGGAATAGTAATATGACCATTACAATAGTAATATAACCATTATGTGTAACATATAATTATTAAATAAAATAGATAATATAATTTGGTATTAGTATGATTCATAATTGAAAAAAATAATGTATACTAGTCAATAAATAATAATTTAATTAAATACACATGTCTTGGAATAAAAGTAAAATTAATTAAAAAAGTGTTTTTAAAATTTTAGCACCAAACACATGATTTTGAAATATATAAAAATATTTATTTAATAATTAATTTTCTTATACATATATAATATTATATTCATAAATAGGAATTCAAATTCAGAATCATCATATCAAAATTATCCAGTGGTTAATTTTTCATAGTTTTATGAGACAATGGAATTTTTGGGTAAATAGTAAAATATGGTATAAATATACGACAAGTATCATGACTTCACTATAATATAAAAATTATTTAATAATTAATAAAATTTATTCCTTAACCAAAAATATCACAATTTATTAAAATAATGTATTTTAATGTATTAAAATCAATTTCCAAACTATAATGGACTTTTCAAAGTCTAAAATGTAGTTATGGTTTAAAAAAATTATTTGTGAATAAAATTATTTTCCATGGAAAAAGTAATATTTAAAAAATTATTTTTGTTCTAAAATGAATAAATTTCAAAAACCATGTTATAAATATTAAAAACCATGGGTAAACTCATGGTATTTCATTTTCTACAATCTAGATTTCTAAAGTCTAAGTCCTAAAATCAACAAACAAATCTCCTACATTTTTTATAAATACCAACCCATATTCCCAAAATTATTCACTCAAAAACCATTGAACACAATTATACACTCCATTTCCCTCTCAATATCCCCCAAGGACCTCTTAAGGATTTTAGGAGTTCTTTCTCAAGTTATAGGGAGCTAATTAGTAAGGTAAGGGTTTCTAATTAACTCATTTTCATTTCCCATTCAATATTAATTTGTAATATCATTTAAAATAATGTTTCATATACTACCATGATTGTATTTTCATGGAATTATTATCCATTTGATATATTATCAATGATATATTACTCATTCCCACTCATTATAACTTTTTCTTAAGTCGTTATTATGTCGAAGTAAGGGTTTATAATATCTTATATTCCATTATTTTTTTGAATTCCTTTCCAATTTTCTTTCTTTACAACATGAAATTTTGTTATTATTAATCGTTATAAATTACTTATTATATTATCAATGAAATATCACTATTTAGTCTCATTATACCACCTTCACAAGCCATTATAATTCTAAAGTATTTCCATAGCCATAAACCCCATTATCCAAATCCCTACACATTCTATGTATTTTTGGTATAATGGATAGATTATTTCTAATCTGGGGAATTTTAATAAGGAAGTATGACAGTGATGAATCTAGTAGAGCTTCTATTAGGTTCGAAGTGAAATAAACTTTATTTTAGCACAAGTCCACCTTTTCTATCAAAGCATATCAACTTAGAAGTTTCTCCTTAAAGAAATTTTATACTACTAATGATATATATATCACATACTCCTAATTTTTAGATGGTATTTTTTTACCATTTCTTTGGTCTCCTACCATTGTAAAATATTTTAACCAATTACTACTTCCTATTGATATCATTTTATGATGGATGCATCCTACAGTACTACTCCATCATTATCCCTCTGTTAAGGATTCTTTCCATTTTACTATGAATATCCTATTGTTTTCTATTTTATTGATGGATATTCATATATATATATATCCATGTTATTCCATTTAATAAGGAAATATTGAGAATCCATATATATTTTATTTCTATATAAATAACTATTGATTACCTAGACATGATTATGAATGAGGTTCCATAGGGAATAATATGATATGTATTATTTGGACATTATTTTTATATAATGGACACATTGGGATTATTAAGTGATGGGTAGAGACTATAATTATATATCCCCTCGATTAATTAGTTAGTTTCATGATAGTGGACTAGTGAAAATATATGAGGGTGGGGGAGGGGGAGAGGGGTGAATTAGGTGTTGCTAACTTTTTAGAAAATTATAATTAAACCTAATAGACATTAACACCATTTGGTGTTTGAACCAATATTTAAATATAAGAAAATAATTTATATGTTTAATTTACCTTTATCATACACACCACATGCAAGGCAAGTTAGAAATAAAGTATAGAAAAAGCATTTTTACAAGGTCTGACCCTAATGTGGTAAACCTACTCCTTACAGCGACTGAGTTTCACTGAGTCATAGATTCTATAATATAAATCTTGTCATCAAATACAAGTGGGTTAGGGTTGGTATCATCCTATACAATCAAAATATTACATAGGTGAGTGTGTTCACTATATTACATAATTGAACAAATGTAGCATCCCATTATAACTCTTTATACTGGAATCCCACTGGTTGTTATCAGCTTTCAATCTTATTGAAATAGATAACCAAATCTATCTAGGGATGTATCTGCATACAATAATATAATATGATTACTAAACTATAGAGTCTTTAAATGATTTATAATATTCAAGAACAACTACCTGTAACTCAATCTCTATTCTATGACAAGATTCCTGATTCTTCTTTATAAACTGTTTGCTAGACACTATCAACTCAGAACTCCAGGGAGCTTGAAAACCACTAAATATTCAATAGAAATTATAATTAGTCAGACTTTATCACTACTCTTATTATTCAATAAACACAACCTATACAATATTACATGGTGAGTATACAATGAAGTGAAAAACATCAGAATATTTCCTAGAAATAAAAGTACCAAACACTTGGGTCTTCTCTTTCTCACAACATACAACACCAAATAATACTACTTATTATTTTTATTCTGTTTTTTATTCAACCAACCAAGTCATATTGTATTCCTATTATTCTCTTCTTTAAAACCCATAAGTTTTTCTACTTCAGCACAATTTTGAGTTCTTCTCTTCCTATTATTCCTTAATTATATCTATCCATCAAAAAAAGTTAGCTTTCTCAGCTTTGATACATAGAAGGTGTTGCTTCTTAGTTTGGTATTATATATTATTCTTATTCTTAAATAGAGTTATCTCTTGGCTTCTCCTCTTTTCTTCCCCTCTGATTGTAGTGATTCTCTTGGGTTCTCAACAATTCTCTACATACATCTTTTTTTATCCTCTATTCATTTTTCTTGATATTATATCTTCCTTGATCCACCCAATTATTTTTAAATATATTTCATAGATATACCTAAAATAAAAAATAAATCAGGTGTATCATGGCATACTAAGTTCCATATATCTTTTTATGGACCCATTTTCAACACCCATGATTTTATATGTGATGTTATTCAATGGTTGTATCTTGATCCACCCAATTATTTTTGATATTATCTCTTATTTGAACATATATTTTTAAAATTTTATATAGATTGATCAAAATTATATTCTTATAAAAAAATAATTCCATAATAACCATATTAAAATATTATTCATAGTTGTATTAAAAATACATAAACATAAACAACTCAAGTCATGAGATGTTTCCTTTTTGTCTTGATATATTCCTATAAAAACTAGTATATAAATCAATCTTGATTTGAAACAATCCAGTGGAACCTCAACAAAAACATATTCTCAAACATATTAAATAACAACTAGGTTTTTTATATATAAAACTTTTAAGTTTATCAAAAGCATATTCATGTTTTATTTATAGACTTAAGTAATATGAAATTTATTCATTTTAGGATAGAGTAAATTTGTAGACTTTCATCTCCTTATCATTAAAACAACTTTGGATTACAACTAATTTTGTGATGTTTAGAACATTGAAGAGTAGTGAATGAATCATCTGATTCAATCTTCTAATTTGATCATGAATATTTAATTTCAAATATCCTTATTTGAAATTCAAAATTTAATAAAACAACGATATCTTCAATTATTATTCCTCATATCAAGTCTGAATCATAGATATACATAGATTCATGATGTATTGAATATGATATAATGAATTTGTAATCATCAAAAATGATTTCCACTTCAAAATAATCAATTATGAAAACTTCAATTTTCTTACAATTCTGGCCAACTGAAGTATTTTATGATGTACTGTCTGAACCTTACAACCATTTATCTCCACTACTGAAAATGGGATATATCCCTATATACCTATACCAAATTTTTTCTAAAAATGATGGTTTAGCATTGTTATTATTTGGTTATACCAACTTTTTTTTAAAACCATTGGTATATCCAAACTCTATAACAATTGTTTTAAAAAACCGTTGGTATGAAGTGCTGCTAAAACCCCAATTCGATCGATAAATCCCTTCACCCCTTCTTCTCATTCTCCCTTTGGGTAGTTCTACCCTTTGGCTCATTCAGTTCCTAACACTATACGTCAATTTTGTTTTAATCCATACTTCTTACAATGATTCTGAAGTTAAATCATCAAGGTATGTTGATTTCATTCATATTTTTCTAATATAAAGTCTCGTGTTTCTTCATTTCATTCCCTAAATTGCAGATGACCTAAAATTTACTTTTCTTACCATGTGATTGGTTATGAGTCAACATAGATATTTCAAATCTTATTTTTTATAAGGGATTTTTATGAAAGTGGTGTTATTTTATTTGAAAGGTATGAGTTATAGATAAATTATTTTTTAAAATAGGGATGTATGTAGTTATAATGTAATGTGGGTTTTCATGATTTATGGAAACTTTATTTTTAAAACCACCAGTTCTTGAACTTTAGATGTTCATAAATAAAATTATATTTTGAAGTTTTATTTTTATTATTATTGTGTTTTAAAAAATTAAAGTGCTCATGATTTCAAGTTATGTTTCATAATTTAGGCTGTTTTATGGTCACAATAAATTGTTATGACAATTTATAAATCCACATTAATAAAAATTATTTTATAAATGTTTTAATTAAGTTTAAAGTTGATTCAAATAAAATTAAAATTAATTTTTCACATAAAATGACTGAAACCCCATTTTGTAACAGTATTGGATTCTTTTATGTGGTATTATTTACAGTTATTACTCATTGATATAATGGATTCCAATATTATGGTTTTATATATTTGGTATTGTGTTATCTCATGTGATAAAGTTATGAGATTATGGATATGGGTGATAAATATAAAGTTTGAATTATTTACAAATGGATCTTTCTCTTCTTAAATTTCATTTTTCATGATAAACAAAGTTGTTATTTATAATGATGTATTCAGGTATGTTAAATTTGGTATTTATGCATAAAAATAGAGAGAGATATAAAATGGATTTGATTTCAGTCTTATTTTAATGTTTTTAAAAGTGATTGAAATAAAGTGAAAAAGTCTCATTTCTTTAAATATATTTTAGAATTTACTTTAATATTATTTATTTTCTTTTAATATATGACATATAACATTTTTGTACTTTTTAATAAAATTGATAGAATTTTGATGTATGATACTAATAAGATATCAATCAATTTTCAAAACAAGTTGGATTGTTTTTTAGATTTATCATTTAACAATGCTTTAGATAAAGTTCTTATATACTTAACTTATTATAATTTTGTAGGAATACCTTGTTTAAGTCATGAAGAAGTTATCTACCTTATAAAAAATTTGGTTTTCAAATAAACTATTATGTTGGGTATCATAATGGGGAGAAAAGATAGTCTCAAAATGTTCATGATCCAAATGATAGGACTAGATTATAGAATTTATTATATGATTGGTTTATTTTTATTCATAATCATAAGAAAAAAAGTATGATAATTAAAGAATATAATGATACAAGCACACATGATTAATGTAATGAAAATGATGATGTTGATAGAGTGAAAAAATTAAAGGATTCCGCCACGACTCTGGTATATCAGCAATTTGGTAAAATGAAAAAGATAGAATTTTTAATAAAACCATTTCATGGGAAAACCATGTATGGAATTTCTAATACTATCATCAATTATATTCTTACCTTTTGAAGTAATTACATCCATATGATGCTGATATTTTCTTAAACCATTATATTTCATGGATGTTAATTAACCAACTTGGGTTTTCTAAAACAACTCATGATTTCTTAGAAGATTACAACTTATTATGGGAGGAAAATACTCTCCTAAATAATAGGTTGATTACATCTCAATAGAATCCAAATGTTGATGGAACACCATCTTGTGTGCCATAAAAATTAATGTGTAACTTTCCATTGATTTCTAAGATCTAAAATATTTTCATATATAATGAAATATCAGAAAATATATGATGGAATGATACTAAGATAAATAAGGATAATGATAAATTTATTTATCCTACAAATGGATTAGAATGATGGACATTTGATACTTGATATCACGATTTTGTAGTTGAGGTGTGTAATGTGAGGTTGGATCTATCATGTTATAGTTTTCATCTATTTGTTCCGATAATTACTTCACACAACACATGTCCAATTTTCATTCACAGATATAACATTACTCCATGGTATTTTATGAAAAAACCATTAAATTTCTTGAGTATACTCACATCTAGACCTTCTGATCTGGAAAATGATATAGATTTATACTTCCAACCTTTAATAAAAGAGTTGAAGCAAATTTGGAATGTGGGTGTTCCCACATATGATGCTTGTTCTAGAGACATATTTTATATGTGTGATGTGTTTATGTGTATAATAAATGATTTTTTTCTTATACAATGATGTATGGCTAGAGAATGAAGGGAAAGCTTTCCTGTATTGTTTGTATGAATAATAAACAATCTAGAAGACTTAAATATCATCATAGTTTCAGTTTTATGGGACATTGTTGATTCTTTCCAATGTATCATCTGTATAAGAATAATTGTCGATGGATTTAAAATACCACTGAACGAAAATACATCTTAGCATATGCAATATCCTGACCTAGGTGCCACACACTGGTGCCTCAATCTGGTCGATCACATGACCTCAAGTTCACCTCCCCGTATTCCAAAGGCCGCTGACTAGCAGTGAGGGTCTAATGTTGATTTTGGGGAGACTATACCCTCTTTATTAAAGTTTCTCAACAATATAAATAAATAATAATAACAAAAAGATACAACATAACTAGAAAAATACCAGTATCACAAGATGTCCAAAACTGGAAATACTATATCAAAACATAATAGTAGACATTTCATGCTAAAGTAGGTGCCAAGTTTCAAAATTAAACCCCATAAGTAAAGACACTGTCCACTCCCAAGTGGGTCTCAAACCACATTCATTTCCCTCATCCATGATCCATCCAAAAATATCCATCTAACACAGATCCTTTTCCCTTATCTTGTCTTGCAAATATGAAGTCTATTTGGGTACCGATCAGCCAACCTGATTAGGGTGTGAGTACAACTCAATAGGCCACCACCAATGAAATCTAAAACAATATTCATTCTATAGCAGTGTATGTAGTTTTATAAAGAATAAAACGAAAGCAATAAATTATACAGTTTACATTTATTAAATTGATCTTTATTTAACCACATAACCCCTAGGTTCCCTAGGAAACTCGAACCACAATACCTAATTCTACCCATTCTAGAGTCTGAACTACCCCCAAGGAATATCTGTTGGATCTTGAATCTACAGATTATACACAAGAAGGGGGTGAATTGTGTCTTTCATATTTTTCGTTAACTCTTCAATTGAACAAGTTCTGTCCTCTATGCTTTATCAGATTTGATTATGTAGCGGAAATAAATAAAAGCAGGGACACAAAGATGTATAGTGGTTCGGGGAACAGAAGGCCCCTAGTCCACTCCACTAACGCTCAACTCCACGAGCTTGGTGATTTTCACTATCTGGTCCTATTTTCCACAGGCCGGTTCACAACTGAGTACAGGCAGTTGACACCATTAAAATCCAAGAAAAAACAAATCCTTCTGGTTCAAACACGAACCTACACATCTTAGAACGAGAAGCTGGTTACTCAAGAATAAAAATAATTTCAGAAAGAAGTTTTCCAATTGATCTTCACAATTGCAATAGAATGCAATTGACAGCAGATGGATCGTCGTCTCTAGAAATATTGATTTTCAAAACAAAGAAATTCTGAGTCGATCCAATTGCAGTAGATATAGATATATAGTTCACAACTTCAGCAGTAGTATATCCACAATAGATATTCGATACAGAACAAGTGAATCTTCTATCGAGTTCCTTCTTTTTAAATGAACAAATCATTAAGGATCCTTTTTGAATCAGAAGATCAACGTGAATTTCTACAGTATCTGTTTTCCACCTTTTTAATAATAGATTGATCACCACTCTCTCGTATCTGGTGTTTTTATCAGAGAGAACATATATAATAAAGCTGAGAATATCTCCTACACATTTAGATCCATAAAATTCACCTTCTGATTCGCAATATTCAAAAATTTAAACTTACAGATTGGTCGTAACTTCCCTGAAAACTCGGCATAAAAATCTCCTTTTAATTCGATCTTTAATCCAATAATAAAATGGCTTTGAATTAGTCAAAGTCATACATTAAAAATGACTTTAAATCCAGCTTGAAATCCGCCCAATAATCATCTTGCTGACCGTTGCATAAAAAATATCGTCTTTAAAACTTTATGACGCCAAATGTAAGGTTGATAACGTAAGGTTGAATCATAAACGTAGGGTTCATATCACTTTCTTCAAACGTAAGGTTGATGGCATGGCCTCCAAATGTAGGGTTTATGATATAGTCTTCAAAC